>VWPW01031887.1:185536-196721 GCA_013389825.1 Crypturellus undulatus | reverse complement strand
GTGTCAAAAGCCTTGAGGAAGTCAAGACAGATGACACCCGCTGCTCTCCCCTCATCTATTCAGCTAGTCATTCCATCACAGAAGGCTATCAGGTTAGTCAAGCATGATTTCCCCTTGGTGAATCCATGCCGACTAGTCTTGAGCACCTTCTTGTCCTCCACGTGCCTGGAGACAATGGCCAGTATGAGCCGTTCCATCACTTTTCCAGGTACGAGGTGAGGCTGATCGGCCTGTAGTTGCCTGGGTCCTCCTTCCTGCCTTTCTTGAAGACTGGGGTGACATTGGCTTTCTTCCAGTCCTCCGGCACCTCCCCTGTTCTCCAGGATCTTTCAAAGATGATGGAGAGTGGCTTAGCTACGACATCCACCAGCTCACGCAGAACTCTGGGATGCATCCCATCAGGGCCCATGGATTTGTTGGTATTGAGTTGCCTTAGGTGCTCTCTGACCCAATCTTCCTCTACCCAGGGCAAGTCTTCCTCTGTCCAGGCTTCTTCTTTTGTCCCTAGGGCCTGGGACTCTAAAGGGCTGCCCTTGGTAAACACCGAAGCAAAGCAGACATTCAGCAACTCTGCTTCAGGGTACCCACCCCATTCCCCAGCGGACCGACGTTTTCCCTGATCTTCCTTTTGCTGTTAATATATTTGAAGAAGTTTTCCTCGTTATTTTTAACATCCTTTGCCAGACTGTGTTCCAAACATGCCTTAGGTTTCCTTGTCGCATCTCTGTATTCCCTGACAATGTTCCTGTATTTCTCCCAGGGGGTCTGTCCTTTTTTTCACATTCTGTATACCACCTTCTTCTGCTTGAGTATTGCCACCAGCTCCTTGCTCATCCACGCACGTCTCCTGCCCCCTCTGCCTGACTTCTTATGCACAGGGATGCACTGTTGCTGGACGTGGAGGAAGTGCTGCTTGAAAACTAACCAGCTCTCTTGGGCCCCCCTACCTTCTAGGGCTCTAGTCCATGGGATTCTTCCGAGGAGGTCTCTGAAGAGGCTAAAGTTGGCCCTCCTGAAGTCCATGGTTGCAAGGCTACTTACAGCCCTGCCTCCTCCTCGGATCCTGAACTCCACCAACTCATGGTCACTGCAGCAAACCTAGTTCACCATAAAATGGTAAGTGGTATCTCTTGCCGCTGATTATTTACTTACAGTAGACTTTGGTATCATGTGTTGCAGAAAAGCATAAAGACATCCACAGTAAACTCTTGCTTTCTAGCTGGAAGCATACTTTTAATACTAAGGTCACTGTTTTTCATCGCATGTTATCACTGGCCTGCATCCAGCCCTTCTTCCACAATTCTGTTAAGGACTACAGAGTAAGGATTATTCTGCCCCTCTGAGTCTGTAAAACATCCAGTAGAGTGTGGGGCTCCTAGCTGCTTCTACAGTACTAATCATGATCATCATCTCAGAAGAGAAGTGAATGTGGTTATTGCAAATCGTGCAATCAACCACATTCTTTTCTTAGAATATTTTCTCTCCTGACTGTGCTCCCTTCTATGCTTTATTTTCCCAGAAAAGATGGTACATTGTCTTAGCTTCTGTCTCCAGTGTTTGCTTTCCTTTTTTATGTTGCTCTTTATTCCCTCTTCTCTTTCTCTACTTTATGCTCCATGCTTCCTCTGTTTTATAGCTCTCATTCACCCTGATCTAAATTTCTCTCTCTGCATGCAACCTCACCAAAATTCCTTCTTTTAATATGTCCTATTTATCTTCTGCACTCCCTTGCATCAGGATCAGCACTGCAATTAGCTAAAAAAAGATTATTTCCAATAGTGAAATCCACTTAACCCAACTTTGTCAATACCAAAGGCAATTCCCACTCTTCCTACTCAGCTGTGTTGTGTGGTACCAGCAGAAAGTACTAAAGGGTCATGCTGACAGAGAGAGAGGAACAAACATCTGCAAGGAGAAGAAATGACAAGAATGCTCTTTTTGGGTGACAGTGCCAGAAAAAATGCATTAAAAAAAACCCTAGTTTTAGAAGTCCACTAGGCAAAATCTTCATTCAGAAGGTGCAGGAGCAGCCATCACATTACCTGAGAGCACCATCCAGGAGAACATGTTGAAGGGGCAGCACGCGGTGGGACTGCAGGTGGGAGCATAGATTTACTAAGCTCCAACCTGCAGTTGCCAGTACCTGGAAAATCTGAAAGTGCTTTTCCTTTCCCACCATCTCTGACAATTTAATCCTCCAGAGACCAGAAATAGCTTTTTGTTGTTGTTGCTTTTCCCCAGATACTGTAAATGGCATTGAGATTAGGGCTCCTCTTGCAACTGCTAGAGCACTAGTGAACCTTTGCAAGGCTTTAACCCTCCTTCCATTTTCTCATTATTGAATAAAAGGAGGAATTGGGGAATCACTAATGTTTTGGTCTATTATTTCCTGAACAATACTGCTCAAGTTTTATACAGAAAAACAGCTTCATCAATTAATTTTTGAAAGAAAGGAGATTTCCTAGCAATATGAGCCAAAGCAAATCTGAGAATCTGACCCTGAGTGCTATCTGTGAAACAGCTGAAAAGTGGCTGCCTTCCACTCCCTTAAAACTTATCCAAGTTCCAGTGCAAGCACCAGCACACAAGCCGTCTGTCTACAGTCCTGGGGCAAGGAACGGCATCCAACTTTTACCATAGCTTTTTTAAAAAATGATATAAGAGCTAGATGCTTTTTTTTTTTTTAATAAAAAAAAAGTCCAAGTTTCCAGCTTGTGACAGCCAAGACAGCAAGTGGAATTTTCCAGATGTAGGACTGCCAATTAGGATAACCACACACTGTTTAGGTGTCTCTCACACAGGAGAGGTGTTGCTGACGTTGGTTGCATGTTTCCAAGTGTTACACCTCAACACAGTGAACCAACACACGCTTGTTATTAAGAATGTATTTTGGGACAGAAACAAACAACTTGTTTGAGCAGTTTCCCAGACTGGGAAGATGGGCAAAGCTCATGCCAAGGTTGCCAAGGCAGTTCATGCAAGACTGATTTAGTTCATTTAAACAACAAAGCCGACTGCTGCTGTAATCAATGTTTCCTTCTTCCAGTGTAGTGTTGGAAACACGAGCTGTAAACAGCAGAGTCTCCACTAAGAAGAGAGAAAGAACATAAGGAACTCAGTCAATTTAAAACTTCACTAATGCCAGATGAAATCAGCTGCCTTCAAGTGCATAATTGTATGAAGCAGTCAGTCTTGGGTTGCACAATAATCCCTCAGCTCTTGAATCTGGGCAGATTTCCTCTTGTCTGGCTGCTTTGCTAAAATGAGGAGGCTGCTTGGCCTCAGAAAAGTGATTTCTCTTGGGCACCACCACCCACAGGCTATTTACTGAAGATAAAAATGGTGGCAGGGTGAAAAGGTAGTGAACTGCTCTTTTTCAGAGCCTCCAAGATTCATATAGGACAATCCTGACTAGAAGCAGGTGGTATTCTTCTATTCTTCTATTTATTCCACTGCTTTTATCTATTAGTAAGAAGGGTTTTTCAATCTGTTCAGACACAGACCAGAGTGGTAAGAGAGATATGAAGCGACCACGGAACCAGTGGATAAATGACCTTCTTAAAGAGCCCTTGCTAGGGGATATTCACCATGGCCATAGAAAAAGGAAATGCTCTGCAGTTACACCATGCCCGTCAGCGGTCACGGCGTAGGCAACACCTCACTCCCACCACCAACACCTTGACTAGCAACTCTCCTCCCTGCTGCCCCACACCACAGCAGACTGGGACTTACCTCTCCCCTCTGCAGGGCAGACACTTCCAAGATGTAGATCCTTATGGAGAGCCAGCTTAGCTGCTCTCTGACAAAATCAGGCAGATTTAGAGGAGGAGACAGCTCACGAGTGTGGAGATTTGTGTGAAGGGAGAGAGGCTGCCTCAGCACCAAAGGTGTTTCTGAGACAAGAGAAGGTAAAGGACTGGCAGAAGAGAGATAAGGGCCAACAGAAAGGGCTGTTTATAGAAGCTAAAAGGTTTGAGTTGCATAAAGAACTGGCAGAAATGTGTCTCCTCATCCAGAAGGAAAAGCAACAATGACCTAGAAGAATATATGTGCCATGGAGATACCAAGACAGCCAACGGGTATAAATATTGCTGGAGAACTTCAGCCTTTGCTGCTGTTGATGCAGAGCAGCAGCTGAGCTCTGAGCAGCTGAGCAAGCCTGGCTCTGGAGAAGAAGTCTGCCTGGGTGGCAGGAGAGGGCCCATCTCACCTGCCCATATCCCTCTAGCCTGCAGGGGAGAAGAGCTCCTTGTAAGAGCAAAGCGTCTCTGAATCCCTACTCTGAAGCATTCTCGGCATACACTGCTTGGTCTTGCCCTTTAAAAAGGCAAAAAAATCATGTATTTTAAGTAACATACAATACACAAGAGCTTGATCCTCATGTGTTAGTCACAGTGCTCTTCTACATAACATTTAAGGCTGTCCAAAGTAAGATTTACCAACCATGCATTGCAATACCACCTGCAAAGAAGGGGCCAAGGTTGGCTGACCAACCAAGTCCTCAGACTCTGTGGAGTTTCTCATGTCAGCGGGATACCCAATGCATATCTACATGCCTGGATACACACAGGTCAAATAGGAACATACAAGACAAAAACAGTATCTCATGGCAACAAGCATGGTGGTAGCCTCTCAAATCAGACACACAGAAAAGGCATCCCATCTTCCTGAAAGTTGTTGCTGAGACAAAGGATATCCTGCAAGCAGCTCACAAAAGCCTCAGCACCTGTGTCTCCTCAGCCTCGCAAGCAGCCTCTTCATCGCTCGCCCTTGCAGACGCTGCCCAGAACACAACCTGTTCTCACTGTCTGAGGCCCTCAGCGCTTGACTGATTCAAATCTTCGGTTAACACCTGCCAGCTACAGCTCCCTGCCCCAGGAGCCCTGCACTGGCCTCTGGCACCTGGAGACAGCAGCTGAGAGCTTCATATCTGTCACCTCCATCCAGGGCTTTGCTACCCACAGCGACAGCCCCGAGCAGGGCCTCCTCAGAGGAGAGGAGCTCTGCTTGCATTGGGGCAGCCTAAGCTGTTAACTGTGCTGGCACACCATGCTTTCTGTCAGGGAGAACAGATGAGAGTTCCCAAAAATGCCAACCTTACAGTGATCTCCAGACCAGCCGTGCTGCCACCAGCAAACCTGGCCTGATGCCTTTGTGCACAGAAGAACCACCTTTCCTAGGTGCAAACACTGATATTTGGCAAAGAGCTCACACAGAAATTAGGGACAATAAATGCAGGGAAAATGAAAATAGATGAGATTGCCCCAGTGGTACTGGTTGAACTGGCAGCTTTGGAGCCCGGCAGCCTTTCGACATGCTGGGACAGCCCTCACGGGTCTTCTAGGGAGCTTCACTAACACACTTCACTCTACAGGCTCTGTTAGCCAGCGGGTGACAAACTGCAACTGGGAATTCTGGATTTCCCACATAAATGAGAGAGCTTTTGAAGTGGCCTTCCCAGTTCTGGGGTAATGTGAATTACAAGCTTGCAGGAAGATATGCCACATTTTTCTGTAGTTTTGCAGCTGCTGCGGGTCATCTAAGGTTAAGAGCAAACTTCTCCCCTTGCAGCCAGTGCATGTTTTACTTCTGGCACCCAATGCGTGTTTCTGGAGCTCAGAAACGACATGATACAGAACGAAAATGTTCCAAGGAAACATTTCTCCTGACTAGTGTCTCAATCTTGTCGCATTTCCATTTTCTTTACATCAGGCTGTGAACAGGAGAGAGGAAGCTGTAAATTTAGCAGTCCCTGCCACTGTTGCAGGTAGAGCAGCCAAGTTTGCTTTGGCGTTGAAAGCTGCAGCCACTTGGTTGTCAAGTTGGCTAGACTTGTACTCACCATTACATTCCCCAAGTTACAACCATCACGGGGCAGGGAGTTGTCCCAGCTTTATCAGCCCCTTAAGAACCCAAAGCTACTCCAAAAGGAGGAAGATTATAGGCGAGTACAAAGGAACACAAAGCTATTTCTGAATTTGATGTCTGTGTACAGAAGTAGCAGCTTCTGGCCTCTATCTGCATTTCATATCTCACCACAAACAGGGAGGACAAGGCCACAGAGCCACACGGTGGTGCATGCCCTAGTGTGCAGGTGGCAGCAGCCGCAACGCAGAGCCAATACCACACAGGAGACCCCGAGGAGGAAGCGGTGGAGACACTCATCACGAGCCAACGCTGCCGTCTGCCTTTGGGTGACACGCACAGCTAGTGCAGAGCCATTCCAAGATCCAAGCCGTTCGCCGAGGTATGGCTGTTCGCTGAGGTATAACCTGCTGAGCCTGGAGAGCTTGTTCCATGGAATACTGCAAGGGATCTGCTTCCCAAGACCCGACTTGCTTGTTACAGCACCCAGGCTGCTAGGAGAAGACAATTTAAGGGACTGATCCCCTGTTTTCAGTTTCTCTGTGGTGCGGGAAGGCTGTCAAAGAACACAGGCTTCAAGGAGAGCAAGGGGAGGCAAGGGGCAACACATGCAGTTCCCAGAGGAAAGCTACAAGGCAGTAAGAATCCATGTTTCCTAACATATTCTGTCTTCTGCAGGCACCATGTCCACACAATTAAGATTTTTAAAAGGCACTGGCAAATCTACCTTCCTGGCAATCGTGCCAGGAAACCACTGCTGATACCTCACTCAGTTCTTTCAAGCATACTAAACATTTGTCTCAGGTGATGTGGTAAATTTCTAGGTTTCATTTCCCTTTTTTGGTTTTGGAAAGCGCACAAGCCGGCCCTTGTTCGACCACACAAGGCTCTAGATGCAGTAAGGTTGTGAACGTGCGCACTGCAGCAAGCCCTGGATGAGATGAACAGTGCAGGGAAGATCCAACTTCATGCTCGTAGGAAGCCCATTCTGGGCTACAAATAAAACATTCATTGACACATCCAGAGATTGTTGAGTGTTTTACAAGGGGTGCTGCCATCCCATTTCAAAATGTACTGGGGTCAGTTCTTAGCCCTCTAGAGTAGCTGTGTGCCTCAGACGGGGCACACGCTGCTTGCCGCACATGCGGTTCGTACGCAACCCCCAGGCAGACGCGGTAGGGCGGCCACCAGGGCAGAGGCATGGAAAAACACCACTGGCCAAGGCACATGGTCCTCCCAGAGGGGAAATAACAACAGGGCTTCCCAGCCCCACTGGTTCTAACTACCAGGCTCAATCCTTCCTCGCCGAGACACTCCTGCTTAACGTGGAGCCACGTCGGACTTCAGGGAAGGGTCTTTCCACTCTGAGCAGCTTGCCAAGGAGGTTCCCTTCTCCACAACAGCTCCAAGCAGAGCAAGGCAGCAAAGAGCAGCAACCACATACGGCTCCTGCCTTGCCCTGAAAGAGTAACTGCTGCTGACGAGCAAAGTCCCATTTCTTCCTGCTTAGCCAACAGTTTGGCAATCCGTTGCAGATGGAAGACACTTGCCAGTTTTTGGATTGGTTTTCCTAAATTTCCTCAATTATTATCTTCTTTGTGAATGTGAATTTTTTAGCTCCTGCGTGCCTCCAAATGAGACTCTTTGTACAAATGTTACAGCTTTCCTCATGGTTACAACTGGCATCACTTTTCATGTTTACTGTTATCAGTGAGATGAAGAGTCACGCACAACACAGAGCTGATTGTATCTAAGTTTCGTAGCTTACAAAACCATTATTTTCCCTTGGAAGAACTACAGGCAGAGTGACAGGAAGGAAAAGTACTGGTTGTAAAGGCCCAAAAGATAAGCTTAGAGTTTCAACATCTTTGTACAGCATCAGAATTTCTCCCTTTTGACTGAACAGCATTATTTGCTGCCTGACAAAAACATAGCCACCAACTCACTGCTGCAAGGAATTAGATGATTTACTCAAATCCTCTCCATGGACAGAAAGGCAATCCAGGCCAAAGTCATGACAAAAGATTAATTAGTTCTCAAATTGGTCTAAACAGGAATGTTTATTTTTGTAAATTACCTTTTCCTGTATGAAAGGTTCTGATCAGGATTTTTTTTCCTCCAATAACAGGTTGTGTGTTCATATTTTAGTATCTTCTGAATGTAGGTCCCCAGTAAACCTGGCTGATCTCATCCAGCAGATACAGAAGCTGATCTTGGCTCCAGCAACTTAATTACCACAATTTTCTGTTTTTCAGTGCTTGACAGCTTTGTTTTCTCTTGAATAGCATTACTTGAATGTATGCTAGCACAGGAATAACCCAGAAAAGTTTCAGCACACTTCTACGTAATTCACATTAGAACTAAAGACTGCCTTTTTGCCATTCAAGCATCAAGTATGCAACTGCTTTTGTCAAAATACAACTTGAAAATGAAATATACACTTGGCAGGAAAGCTCTATCTTCAGCCATTGCCTTAGCAATTAATGCACTGCTAATAGAGAACCACAGGATCACAACTGGATCTGGTATGTATCACCATGAATGTAAAAGATCTTTGCAAAACTACAAATATGAAACAAAAATCCAGCTATATTCATCATCATCAATTTATATTAGTGGGTTAAATATCACAGACACTTTATAACTTCCTGTTGAAACCACAGTCCCAACTCAGAAACTGGATTTTGAAAATGTCGGCCCTACTAACACTTGTAGGACTCAGTATTTTGCTTCTGTTTTTAAAAGCCACATGCATGAAAAACATCTTCCAAGCTCATTGCTATGTAAAACAAACTAGTGACAGAAGTGCTTTCCTTTCCATTTTACTTAATTCATTTTTTTTTAACAGATTACTTTGTTTTTCTTTCTCAAGTAATTTACTTTCTGGTAAAAAGGACCGAAGGAGAACAAAAAATTGGGAACAGTAATGTTCCCTTTTCAAAACCATGACCTCTCAGAGGCCCAGAAAGCAAAGAAACGTCATACAGCTCCATCCCCAAAGACCTACCCCATGGCCTGTGTCAGCGTAATGGTTTCCCTTCCTAATTAGAGTGCAGGCCTACGAGCCACATTAACCAGTGTTTCCAGATCTGCAATAAAACATTCTTTATAAGCACGGATCCTGCAGACACTCCCTACAAGAAAAAATATTTGCAAAGAAAATGGATCCATGGATTGAGTAGAAACACTCTCAGAAAGAAATAAGGGAGAATTAGAGAAGTATTTACCTCACCAAGTTTGATTGGATGCAGTTCATCTAGAACTAGCTTGGTTATTTCTACACACTGCTGCATAATTTCCAAAGAACATTCGAAGTTTATTTCAGAAGACAGAATCGGTAGCATGATGTCACATCAAAAGAAGTTTATCAACACAAAGCTCCAGGAATAGCTGAACACACCATTACTGATGTTAAAGGCAAACTAGAAAGCTAGAAGAACTTAAGATAAGTGAAGCTAAAACAGTGCTGCTGGCAACTTACTTTAAGTTATTCTAACTTACGTTAAAGTCACTGCAGAAAACTACTAGCTTAAATTCTGATGAATTTGAAAAGTATTGATAAAGTATTGACATGAAAAGTATGTGCAAGCACTCTCTGCATGTCCACCAAACCCAAAACTTCACAAAAAACCATCTTCCCACTCTAAGAGTGTAGGGAAACACCTGTAGGGAAAACATGGCAAGATGGACCTCAGAAGGAGGCCTTTTCTTGTCCATTAAAGGAATAGTAGCTTCCACAGTAGTGAAAGGGAGCAGTAAATGCACATTTAGCTAAAGTCCATGGTTATGTTCATTTACAGTAGAGGTTCATTTGCAGTTTAGACACATGCTCAAGAGTATTTTCATTACTGCTGCTATTCTGTCCCTCAGAAAGGTACTCCAGATACAAAGGATGGCTTGGGAAGAGCCCAGCTGAGGAGTGCGCACCAGACAACAGTCGCTATTGCTACAGAGGGTCATTCATAGGGAGAGGCAGCTCGGGGATCTCAGGAGCACTGTGCAAATGCTCAGCTGGTACAAGCTGGGTCCAGTCACATTCACTTACATCTCTTGCTATCAAGGCCCATTTCTAAAGGCTGACGATGGATGAAGCTATGTAGCTGTTAACGGACTTAAAGAGACTGGGCGGTTTTCAGATAAGAACTTTTAAGATTTCTTATTTCTTCATTGTAACCTGGAACAAAATGATTCCTGGCTTTTAAATGCAATTTAGGACTTCTGTACATGTTAATAATTCACACAGGTTCAAAAAAAAAAAAAAAAAAAGACTAGAGAAATACATGCAGGAAGGAAAGACATTGAGGGCCAGCAAACAAGAAGGCAACTTCTCCATCTCAAAAAGTCCCTGAGCTGCCGCTGTTTGCAGGAGGAGAATATATGGAGAGGTATCTCTACATGTTGTCTTGCACATTCTTCCCTAGGCATCTGTCATTATTCCCTGCCCTTACTGGAATTAAGCCGATAAATCACCCCACAGGCTAAGAATAGCCACGCACCACAGACACCAGAAAAAGCTGTGCATCGGCTGGCCCTTTCTGCAGCTGGATGGAGCGACGCTTCCTGTGCTGAGCCACGTTAAGGCACCAGCTCCTATGCTGGCGGCACTTCACCATGGATTGCATTTGATGCAATCTTATTTTATTGCCAGGCTCCGCAATCCCAAGGATTGCAGTTGGCCCATGCTAGCAGTTGGCCACATTTTCTGAAAAAAAAAGCCCCAGGCTGCAGCCACAAACGTGCCACCAACACCTCAAGACCCTGAACCGCAGGTCTCAGGCATCACCGGTGGCAGGAGGTCGCGGGTGCCACAGTCACCTCGAGCTCGTTCCCTCCAGTGCTCACCGCGCGCGGAGTCGCTCTGGGCGCATCTATGTCCGTCCCAGCAGAAACCCGCGCAGCCACCGGGCGAGAAAGCCGAGGCCACTGCGGACTAGACAGCGTGTTTAGTTTGGCGGCAGCAACGGGACGTTTTCCACCTTCTGCAGAGCCAGAGAGAAACCACCCGACAGAAACCACGAGCGGTCCCTGCGAGTCCCCTTCCCGAGGGCGCCTCAGGGCTTCGCGCGCGCAGTGGCGAGACAAGGAGCAGCCAGGGCGAACGTCGGGGGCCAACGGCTCCAACGGTCCCAACGGCTCCAACGGCCGCAACGGTCCCCGCGCGCTCGCCCCCTTACCATCTGGGCCACCTTGATCATGCCGGCGCAGGAGCGGAAATAGGCGCCGTCCATGAGCTCCGCGTCGGCGCCCTGCGAGGCGGCGGCGGCGGGTGGCGGCGGCGGCGCCCCGCTGCTGGCGCCCGTGCGGATCACCCGCGCCCCGT
>VWPW01031887.1:150406-185381 GCA_013389825.1 Crypturellus undulatus | reverse complement strand
CGCGGGGCGGGACGGCCTGAGGCGGCCGCGTGGCCGTTTCGCCTCGCGTCGCGTCGCGTCGCGGTCGGGGGCTCCGCGCCGTGCCGAGGCGCTGGCCGAAGTCTGCAGAAGCTGTGTGTTTCCTCGAGTTCAAAACCAGCCTGCTGCTCTGCTCTCTGGAGGCGCTGCCTGCCTGGTCCGTGGTAACATTTCGTGTGGCTTGGGCCGCAAAAAGCAGCTTATAGACAAGCAAGGTAACGGGGCCCTCTGAGCGGGTCATACGTCACGCTCCTTGGGAGAGTAACCCCATCGTCTCCTCTCTCGTGCCCTCAGGCTATGCGTTCTTCTCANGCGTCGCGTCGCGGTCGGGGGCTCCGCGCCGTGCCGAGGCGCTGGCCGAAGTCTGCAGAAGCTGTGTGTTTCCTCGAGTTCAAAACCAGCCTGCTGCTCTGCTCTCTGGAGGCGCTGCCTGCCTGGTCCGTGGTAACATTTCGTGTGGCTTGGGCCGCAAAAAGCAGCTTATAGACAAGCAAGGTAACGGGGGCCCTCTGAGCGGGTCATACGTCACGTTCCTTCTTATTTCTCGTGCCCTCAGGCTATGCATTCTTCTCATATCTAATTTACCTATCAAGATATCTCCCTGAGCTGCTCAACTGGTCTTAGGAGGCAAGAAACTTAACTGGGATGTATCTGTCTCCGACAGGGCTACCACAAGTAATTTATGGAGCAAGATGGGATGTGAACCTGTAGGCAATGGCCTGCATTAAACCTAGAAGGATATACGTCGTGGCTTTTATTAGGGGAGCTGGCAGTTGTAATAAAAGATATTGCCTCTCCCACCAAATTTTGTGTTTGTAATAAAAGATATTACCTCTCCCACTGAGTTTTATCTCATTAGACGTCAAAGCTACAAGATAACTAATCTGCGCGGGAGTAAAACGCTGGCTGCGGAGAAAGACGAGCTTTTTTCAAAAAAGCTTTTCTACTTCTTCCTATTGTTCAAGTTCAGAAATGTGTGTATTTATATACATTTCTTGCAAACACTGTGGAGGAAGATTCTAGAAACTTCTGCACTCCCTATTAAATGTTCTTTTCTTACTGATTCAGCTTGTTTTGTTCTTAATTTCCTATGAAAGTGTGTATATGACTGGGGCTGCGTGACGTGAATGCAGCCCCAGTGACACAGAAACACCTTTACATTAAAACGAGCAGAATAACAGTCATATTTTGTACTCACAGAAATACAGGCAGCTTCCATAAAGCACTGTAACAAAATCATCATCTAAAACACTGTTAAATTTGCTTATAACTTTTCCACTATTTACTTGCATCTTGGTAAGTGCACTAGGTATGATGATATTGACAACTCCTTATAGTAGCAAAGTGATCACTGTAAGTTGATACTGAGTATCCTCATCACCCTAGCATGTCACATGGGCATATATGGGTGACCTGGGTTTTTCAGAGATACTGTTTGTTTGAAACAAGTTATTTGTAACATCGATTATTTTCATTTTACAAATTGATTAAAAATCTTTTTTATTCTTCTGATTATATCTATATCAAGGACTTAACTACCTATTTTATCATGTTACAGTTGTTTTAAATAAAGTATGTGACTTTGTTATAAATACAAAGAAATGCCTGCAGCCAAAAATCTTGTTACTTGCTACTCCATGGCTAGCTTTTCCTCCTGTCAATGTTAGAATATGTAAAAACACAGGTCACTGTTTGCAAATCAGCATTTTTATTAAACTCATACAACTGGAAGCAACCGATAACCTTCTGGATGTTTATGCCTCTCTTCAGGCTTGAAACAGAAGCGGTAAATTTCGAAAGTAATCTCAACTTGCACTAACTGCTCCAATTTTAAATAGATATTCAAATAATTTGAAAAATAGGCAGTGGTTACCAGGGAATAGATGGGAAATGTTAGTAAAAACATGGGTGGCAGGATGATTCTCTTTCTAAAAAGGAAGAGGAAAGACAGGTGAAGTTATAGCTTATGAAAATAAGCAAGGTCACAGAAGAAAGGTAAATATCATAAAACCAATCTCTACCTAATATATTTAAAAAACAGCAGAATCGTACATTCTAGCTCTGAAACTCGCATTCTGCATTTCTTCCCTTGATCTGCTTTTCTTCCCTTGAAGATCAGGGCCAAAAACTCAGAGATGAGGTTGTTACTTTGCCAGAAGTCCCAGTGCCAGGTGGTAAAAGTGTGTTTCTGTCCTTCGTTAATGGGTTTACTTCAACATGCAGCGGTGGTTTTGTTGTACCTAGTGTCCAAGAGAGTTTTTGATAAGCTACATGAAACATTAGTATAACATTGGCTCTACTTCTATCCACAAAAAAGAAGTCTTGTTTATGACCTTAGACCAGACCTTACAGCAGTGACCATAAAATCATGAAACATTTATGCAAACTATGACAGGCTGTTGGTTTAGATATGCACATCCAAACAGCAGACAATTCTATTACTACTCAGGTATTTTTATTGATGGGAAAGCACCGGTGATTTTTTAATTCTGGTTATGTTTGCAGTCACATTTATCAGCTGACATTTGTATTTTTACGCCTTTGATTTTCCTTCCAGCAATGGAAAAGAGCATAGGGGATTTAGTGACACATTTTATCTGTGCAGATAAGATGCATAGTTGGTAGCCCTTCTTCATTCTCAGAACATTTGGATGTTGGATAATTTTAGCAAGCAGCAGACAGCCTGACCTTTGTTGTGCAAGCCAGATGCAATTTGCAGACAAATATAGGTATTTAAATAATATCTTGGCTTCCCTCATATCGAAATCCTGTGACTCCAACAGATAGTCAAGAACAAAATAGTGTGATGAGGAACAGAATTAGATAAATCTGATAAATCTTCCTAGCTGGAGGGCACACACCATTTACTTACCCAGGGAAATAAAGAAGTTTTTTGAAGCAGTAAGACCTCTCTGTTGCTAAATACATTAGTCGAACTGAGTTGTTGAAGACTGCAAGAGATTCCAAATCCTCTTAATCCAGGGAGAAAGGATTTACCAATAATTTTACATGAAGAAGCTTTGAGTAATATCACAAAAAAAAATCTTAGGATCTCACTCTTTAGATAATTCGTGGAAAAGATTTATAATTTTTGTATTTGTCTTAAAAGTCATAATCCTCTGGTATACTTTTGCTTGACATTAAATATAAATAGATATTAAATATAGAGGTCAATTTAAAAAGTTTGTTAAGCTAACAAATTACAGATGATGCCATTAGAGAGGGAGGAAGGCAGGAAATTCTTCATTTCTGCCACTGTACTGTGCCAATTCTATGTGTAATCTTTATATTGCTTAATGGTATTTTAAATACCCTAATTTGAAAGGGAACAGATTATTGGCCTAATCTGAGGGGAAAAACCTCCAGACCTCTAATAAATGAAAAGTATTGCCTTTAGTAGAGGCTTTGTGATATTTTCAGTAGGCTAAATCCTGAGCAGTGCAGGATTTATGCCTTGGAGCCTGCTGGATGTGAAAAGCCTTTTAAAATAATGCCTTGCACAGGCAATGATCTTTCAGTGAGCTTCAAACCACCTAACAAAGATTAAAATGTTCCAAAAGTAATCTCATACAGATGGCGCTGGCAAGAATAAAAGACCCACCCTTCTGCTCCCTGTTTATCAAACACACAAAACTGGCTCAGTTATTTATTTATTTTGAAACTTTGGGGATTTTTTTTTACACAATGTTGCTTCTTACACATAACAGCTAGCCAGTGTCAATCTTAGTGTTGATTTCTAGCATTCAGTATCAAAAAGTATACCTGCAACACTGATAAAGTTTAATTTACAAAATTGGCACATCATCCAAGTAAGATTTATTAAAGGTTTAGTCATAATATCTATACAATGTCTAGAAAAATACCATGTTAATTTTAAAAGGAACAGTACGAAATTTTATGATACAATACAAAGACTATGTTAGCTGTCACTAAAGATGATGTTGTATTATAAATACTTATTTTAATCTAATCTTAAAATACATTATGTCAGTTTTAACACAAATATCCCAAAAGACTTCACCCCTCTTCCAAACTTCCGTCACGAGCACAATATTCAAGGTATTTTAGAATACAAAACGCATTGTAGGTAAATATTTACTGCAAAGTTCGTGATCGCCAAGATATAAAGCTAAAATAGGTATTCCCAGCATAGCAGGAGGTAACCAGGAAGGCAAAGAACTGCAGAGAGAGAGAAAAAAAAGCAATAAAAATATTAGAAAATACATTTTAGAGCATCCTTATCTCTATGAATAATAATGGAATTTGTGAAGAGGAGAAGCAGCAAACTGAACTGGCAGTCTCTTTTCTCCTAGTCCTTGTGTGGCTTCACGCTCAATATTGTGTGACCAGGCTTATATATCCATAGAAGTATAGAAGTACATGCCTAGAAGCAGCCAAAACAGGGCCTACGTCTTGATTCATACTCTCCACAGCACGCTGCCTCGGCGCGGGTCTTGCAGCCGAGATGCCACTTGCTGCCTGGCACATCCTTTGCTGGTAAAGAGCAGGACATAGCCCGTAGGTCAGCGAGGGCTCACGCCAACACTGCTGCTGTGCTCCAGGGACTGCTGGAAACCCACCTGTATCCTCATCTTATCACACTTTGCATCTACACAGACTTTTAACAGGGAAAACTTGGGTTCAAAATGCAGGCCTAAGCATGCGCTTGAACAGCAGCTTGAACAGGCTCAGTGCAAACCTGCCTCGTCAGCCTGGGACTGATTCCCCTGGGCACAAATGCAGGTTTTCCTCAGTGTAAATACTAGTGGCTGCCAGCAAGTTGAGATACTGCCTTTTTGTTAGAAAGTGATTGCAGAACAAGCCTTCTTGGTTCATTTTCAATTTAAAGACTGTAAAAACTATACCCTACCAGTGGTGTGGCTTCTAACAGTCCTTGCAGCATAGGCACACGGAGACAACAGAGCAGCTGGGAACTCATTCAGTTGTACTGATCGCGTCCAATTCGGTGCCAGCAGTAGAGCTCCTGTTAATCACTGCGGCTTATTCAAAACAGACACCTTATGGTAAGGCCATAATGTCCTGTGCTGGTGTTCTGTGCTGGTAGCTGAACCAAATAAAGCTGAACTACTTTTCTTGAGCAGGGATAGCACAAGAGGCTGTGCCAATATCTGTCCTTGGAAAAACTCAAAACTCATCTGGAAACTGGAAATCCCTGAGCAATCTGTTAACACTCCTTCAAGCCGGGGATCAGACCAGACAATCTTTTAGGTCCATTACAGCCTAAATTCTTCTCTGCTTCTAACAACATCACTGGATAAGCACTTCAGGTGTGACAGCAAGGCACTACCGTGCATGTACACAGGCAGTAAATCTAAGTCCTCCAGTAGAGGACTCTTGGTGAACCTTGGTCTGTAGTACCAGGAATGGTAGATGGTGATGTAAAATGATTAGGAAAACATAGCATTCCTAATTTCCAATAATTTTGTTTCTTATGAAATAAAGCTCTTTTTTTTTTCCAACAGGAATTGCTCTTTGGGGGATAAATAATCTGCTAAATTCTCACAAACGCACATAAAAATCCATAATGGATTCAGACTGCAAGAATCTACATTTAATAGCAGACAGCTATTAGGCAGACAGCACATTAGATGAATAATATTAGGAGGTATTAGAGAAGTTTCCAAACATCCCAGGAGATATTGAGCCTTCCTGCACTTTGCATAAAGTGCATAAAATCTAAACCAGCGAGGAAGCTTATTGAGCACCAAACAAGCTCCTGTCAGCAGCACTCGCTGAGTAATCGCTCAGTAGCTGTGAAGTGCCAAAAGGAGAAGACCTAGAATGCCACAGAAACAACAGGGATGCAGTTGTCCAACTCCCAAGACAAAAATAGAGCAGGTGCTCAAGTCTCTGTGTTCATCACTATACAAAATAAGTTGCAGACAAAAGGCAGGACTTGTGAACAGGCCAAAGGGGACAACTGCAGATGCACTAACAACCAACAAAGTAGCTGTTATTCAGATTTACTCTATTAAATGAATTTGAACAGTGCTGCAATAAGCAAGGAGTTGCCCTAACTAGCTAAAGAAGGTCTTCACCAGTTGAGGAAGTGATTAAGCTTTTAAAAAATGTGTGTTTTCTATTTTTCCCCCACATTAACTTGCTGTCTTGAATCTCAAAATTTAAGTAGGAAGACAGCAATGTCAAACTAATTAACCATTTGCATCCATTTTAAAACACTTGGAAGTTGCGTCATTGTTACCCAACCGATGCAGAGAAAAGGTTATCAGGGCTGACGGCTGGAACAGAAGACGGCTGCAGAAAGAGCAGCCCCACTTCAGGAGCTGCCCGATAGAGCTATGTGCAGGCCTCCGTTTCCAAAACAGTGAATGCACCTTATCAGCTTCAGCAGGAAGTCAGCTGAAGCAGTTTACGCTGCTTTTGAGTTATTTAAGTATCCTGAAGTGATTCAATGCTCATTCGATTTGTTAACTCTGATGCCCTGGCTATAACCTCTGCAATACATGGGGACAGGGGAGAGGAAAGCAGGACCATCTTGAAAACATTGCCTCCTTACCTCCTCATTACCTCGAAAACATTACAGGCCTCTTCTGCTGCAGCTGCCCTTGTGGCTGAAGGTACTTGCTAGTTACCTCCAGAAGCTATGAGCTAAGTTACAGCTACCTGTAGATTTTGGGTATGAGTTCTACATCAGCCTGTATGTTTTCAGACCCAGGACACGTGCGCTTCAATCCTCACCTCCAGAGAGCCGTCTTTTGACGTACCTTTATTAGATCTAGAACCAATTTAAACAGAAAATGAACTCACTGAAGAAGCTGCCCAGCTGTTGTAATTGTGACTGTCCAGTTCTTTGGTGACGGATGATGCATCTACAATGGCAGCAATGAGGTACAAAATGAAGGCACTCCCATTAAAACACAGACCCTGCCGCAAAACAAAAGAAAACAATCAATTCATGTGCAAATATCTTTGTTGCCATTTTATATTGCAACATGACAAAATCATCCTCTGAAATATAATGTGCACACACAATGTGATTCTTAATTATCTTTCTACTTGTGATCTATAAAATTTAAATTGAACTGCTTATTTTAACACTGATGTGCATTAAAGCACCTTTTGAACAAACTCTCCTCTGTTCGTGACAGTGAACCCAGCAGAGTGTAAAAGCCAGTGCACTGGGATTTTCCAAAAGTGAAAATGAGGACAAAAATTCCTTATCATGGTCAAAATGTTTCGCAATGAGATATTATATAAAAAAAAATGGAACAGAACAAACTGCAATTTGATTACCTCCCTAATCTGTACAATGCTACACTGCTAGAGTGAGAGCTGTGCACACAGATCCCTGTTAGAAAGCTTGCAAAGCCTCATCTCTATTTTTGAAGAAGAGCAGGTCACATTTTCAGTCAATATTCTTCCATCAGCTAGGACCTTTCCTTTCCATCTTTTTTGAGAGAAGAAAGAAACAGATAAAAGCCAGGAAAACGACCTGAATGGACTACATGGGTTGTCAAAAGACACATGGCAGATGTTGCATTTTTAGTTATTCACTTTTTAGCAGCACTCACATCTCAGGATACCCACATTCATTGCTAAGACAGAAACAAAGGAGAGGACATTGATGCTCCATAACACTACAAAGTGTTACTACAAGAGCACTACGGGAGTGTTTTTTGATGGTTTTGCATGCAAGAGAGAACAGGAAAGGAAGGAAGCAGGCAGGTCAGACAGGAGGTAGGACAGACAAAAAGGCACCACTTTCTTTTTTAAAACTAGACAGTTGTAATCCTTTGCAATTTAGCTACTAGCTACTTCAAGATCATGACCACAGGGGCTCTAATGATTAAAAAAAAAAGTCCACCTTGCTACTTTTGCAAAACACATGAATTTGGGCATAAAATACCATTTAAATGCACTGCTGCACTAAGTGGAATACCTGTGACAGATTTTGCACACATTTGCAATTTCACAAACTGGTACCTGTCAATTCAAGACAGTTCCTACTCTTGTATGTAATCTGCTCCCTGAAGCTTCTGGTCCCATGTTTGCACTCCAGAGCATCATACAAGTATCACAGCCCTCGGCCCTGCTGTCCAGTTGCCTCCAAATGCATCCTGGCTGATGCAGCTCCAACTGATTAGCTTGCCTGTGTGACCCAGGGGATGCTAGGAATATACCTCAATTCCTGCAGTCACCAGCTCTGCTGGAATGTAAAAGAAAAGAAAAGCTGCAGCTCAAGAAGAGAATTTCGGAAAGCAGCGACAGCGGCTGTGTCCACATCAGCAACCCTCCCTGTGCAAGACACTGGGAATCCGCACTGTAAGTGGCTGGTGTGGAAGCTCCTCACATCCTTCTCCAGGACACTCGGTTCAAGCAGACTTAGCTGCCGCCCACAGAGCCTTGGGCTGAGGGCAAGGCCTCCAAGGGTGCACGGAGCGGGGGCTGCCCTGCATGTCCCAAATGCTTCTTGTGGATGGTGCACAGGGAAGAGCCAGCAAAGGAGCCTATGCGATGTCTGACCAAAATCAAAGCATGTTGCGGGGGGCACTCACAGCCTCCTGTAGTTCCTAAGTCCTTGCAACGTCAGTATAGTTGGAAAAAAAAAGCCACTTCTAGTCAAGTTTCCATAGAGTGCTATGGTCATCCCCTTACCATCCAGATGAAGCCCAGCGTCTGGGATTTGAGATTCAGTTTATATAGTTAGTGTTTTTATCTTGCCTACATCAGTTGGTCTTAATAAAAAGTATTATCTCTAGTTACAAATCTTGCCTCTCTTTGCCCTAGCTGGGCAGTACAGTAATAAACTATGAAAACATAAATTTTCAGACAGGATGCCAGCAGTTGGCAGACTCAGGAGAACTTCTGTAAAGCAATGATTTCAAAATCCTTAAATTTAATAGCCTGGAGTATTTGTTGTTGTTATTTTTAAATTTCCCATTCCAAAAAGACTCAATTACCCTGGAAAGCTACAAATCCCTACAATGTCTTGTCATGTAGAAGGGAAAAAAAAGAACATAATTTTTGAAAAGTGCTGCTTTGGGAAATAACAGTGTGGGGGAAGATGGAGTGCAATGCAAGCTGATTGGACCTTTTCTGCCAATATATTACTCAAACCGAATGGTTCATGCTAAATTACCATCTGCTCCTTAAATTCAAATTTTCCAGATTTTAAAAGCTTCCACTGATTGTTTTAGCACAGAATTTGCACTGTTAAGGACAGTCAGTTTCGGAAAACATCCTTTGGGTTAATTTGCAGTAAAGTAACTGTGTCTTAAGCAATCTGGCAATGTGCTTAAACTGCAAAAAAAAAAAAAAAAGAAAAAGAAAAAGAAGAAAAGGAAGGGATTTAGGACAGAGAAGCCCAAAACTTTGGATTTTGGATACTGCATACAACCCCTACAGGCTGAACCACCACCTTAGGAGGCCAAGCAGCAACTAGTGGAGACTGAAACTCCGGATGGGCTGGAGAACAGCAGCGAGGGCAGGGTAAGGTCACGGACTCGCAAGGTGTGCGTCAGGCCCGCAGGAACAGAGACATCAGCAACATCTCCCTGAAAGCAGAGCCCGCGCTCCTCTTGGCCAACGTACAGGCTGCTCCCAACAGCTCTTCCAGCTCCTTGGGACAAAACAAGCTGGAATCTTTGTTTTGCTTTGCATTTATTTTCTCTCCAAATCACCTTTTCGTATACAGGGAAACTGCCTTTTAGACTCACATTTACGAGATCTTATCTGCGATGCTTTTGTAACTCAGAGCAAGAAGTACACTCAATAGCAAGTTGAAACATATCAAGTATTCCAGTTTGTCTAGCGCATAGATCAGGGCCAACTCATTTACGTGCAGCTGTTGCCCGATAATATTGTTAAATTAATAAAAGAGGGGCAATGACTAAAACTGGATCCAAATGGATGCAAAAATGTTTTCCCTTTGATTGTACTTTATTTACATCAAATGCAATGAAAATAAAAAGACCATTAAAACTCTAAATGTAGCCAGATACATTACTGTTGTAATTGAAATAATCCAACATTTCTGTAACACTGTTATAGCCTTAATGGTAGTTGCTGGTCATCAAACTTGAAAACAGAGACACTATCTGAACATAATCCTGGTTGTTCTTATTAGTAATTGCTCCAGCTGATGATTTGTTACAGCAAATGTTGGGAAGACAAAAAAAAAATTTCAATCACATACACAGCATAGCTGATAATCAGCTGTTTGCACATAGAAGTCAAATATATTTTATCAGAACAAACTTCTGGGTAATAATCTTTAGCTAACAAATTAAAAGTAGTATCTCACTCTATCAGATAAATGCAAAGCCAGATTTATAGTAATTTTTGGATGGGTCACAAACAGGTGTTGGTTGAGATGACGCTGATTTTTAGGATGTATTTCCCTAAAAAATAGCATGAGTTACAACAACTGTATAAGCAATGTACTGTTGCGAGGTATTACTAGCAGAAATTATTCAAATCACAAAACTTGGAGCTGAATTTCAGGTACTTTTTTTTTTTGGTAAGTAAATTAGTTGTTTATCTAATTTTAACTAAGTCTTGAGCTAATATCAAAGGGAGGTATTTTGCATATATATAACATATATATATAATCTGCATCATTTTAGCAGGACACATACAGATGCTACCTCTGAACGACCTTTTCTTTTCCCTAGCAGAAGATGACTCGTTTAAGGTGTAGGGTCTCACTTCGAAATCACGGTGTTGAGTCAAGTAGGGATTTCTACTGTTTAAACCAAAGGGGCAGGTCTGTTGGCTCGCAAGTAGCTACAGACTCAAAATTCTTCATGGAATACAATCACTACAGGGAGGAAAAAATAAACAAGAAGAGAAAAAGGGGGGCACATGCATATTATTAAAAATAAAGTCACTTGATCAACCAGTGAATGCAATGATGGAACACCACAAAAATATATTTTGAAAAGCATCTGGATAGTAAAGAGGTCAAAAACTGGAGGTATGCAGCTACACAGTCATTAGGGAAAAGCCACTAGGATAGTGGATGAAGTACAGCTGTAGAATATATCAGTATCTTCAGCACCCAGCAAATCCTCAAAAGTGGAGCAACACAAAAACTAGGTGTATTTACCACCGTGGTCCATGGCACCTGGGGGATCCTGGTGTAGGTCATTGTCATGTAGATGATCAGAAAGAAGACGGTGAGAACCCAGTAGAAGACAGCTACAAACATCACCCAGCCAAAGGCTGGGTATAGGAAGTATTCTGTTCCAGCAATCAGGGTCCACACCAGCAGCCCTAAAACCTGCGAGAGTTACAGAGAAGATAACTGTTATTTAGTTTTAGACATTGAATTTTCATTCTAGATCAAAGAATGGCATCATTTGGGAGGCTTTATAGGGGTTTTGGAGGGATGACGTACACCACAGAAGACAGCAACCTGCTACTGCAGAGAGCAACCACAAATACGAAACAAAAGACAAGCCAATATTGCTTTAAGGAGAGACTGCAATTCCGCAGCAACTTAGGCTGCCATAAATCAGCAGTGTAATCCCAGCCTCCTCTTTACTCCAGCCGCACAAACGTGCTCCCTGACCTCATGCAGGCAGTGCCCGTCACACAGCCGTTTGATGAGCCGCTTTGCGACGCCGTGCTGACAGAACGCCAAGCCAACAGACAGGAAGAAAATATTAAACTTTTGCCTATGGCAGAATGTCACAAAGGGAAAGACGAAATTATGTGTCTGAGTGTTGATTTAGCTCCCCTTTAACAGCTAAGGAACTAAATCTGCAGTGGTTTGGCTCTTGAAATGAGTGCAATAAGCAACACATAAAGCAACTCAGAGAAAACATCACAGAGATTCATGCTTGAATACAAGCCAGGTTGTATCCATGAAGGTAACTACTGTTATTTTCCAGTCAGTAAAGTCATTTGGAAAACAGGAGCCTGGAAAGGACCATGGGGATCTTCGGGTCCCATCTGCTGCAGTCATAGGTGCCTGAGCAATTAGTTGAAAACAGTCCACAAAACACCCACGCTGTGGACTGGCAGGCACCACAGGCATAAAACTGCCCCAGAACCTTATAATAAACATAAGATGAGCAGTAGAATACCACTAGCCATCACTGTAACGCGCTGCAGAAAGACAGCGGGGCAGGTTGGGAGCCCATGCTCAAGCAAAGCCCTCAAGCAAATCCTAGCAGACCAGTGTGGGGAAAAATATTCCCTCCTGATCCTGGCTTTGGCAATCTGTTCACATGTGGGATATGAAAAAAATCCATCAGCCTGAGATTTTAATGTACTTTCTGCAGTTTCCCCTAGTGTTTTGCCATTCTCCAGTGGATTTAGAAGGGTGCAGAGCAAACAACACAGCAGCCAAGTCATGTGCCATGGGGATAAAAGTCTGCTTTGCAAGCTGTCCAACAATTATAAAATCCCAATTAGAAAGACAGGGATATTTTATTTTTCATATGATTAAGAAGATTAAAAAAAAAAAAGAAAGCTGAATGCAGTCCGATTCTAGAGCTAAAATTCTTATATTTGAAACAAGACTCATCTCTCTCTGCTACCTGGACTAGGATGAACTTCCCTAACAGTGAGACACAGAAGAAAGACAAAAGTAAAACAGAGCAACCTGCATATTTAATAGAGTCCAGCCATACCAGGGTAGACTGAAGAGCTACTTATCCCAATATCCTGTCTTCAGCACTGGCTAATAACATGTTTAAAGAAATACGTAAGAACAGAGAACTCAGCAGCAATATTTCTTTGGTATACTTCCCCAGCTTTCAGGAGTCTANACTGGCTAATAACATGTTTAAAGAAATATGTAAGAACAGAGCACCCATGGAAGGACTGCCTCAGCCTAAGGTGGTATCTTTGCAACCAATAACCCTGGGGAGATGAGGACAGTTCTGCTATAGCTTCATTTGCACGAGGGCTCATTTGTTAGTCCCAAATAGCCAAGTTCTTGGCGATAATCCCATTTACTTTGCTCATGCAGAACTGAGTGTGTAATCATTAATGTTAAATCTCTAACCACTATGTTTAATGTTAAAACTAAATTATTAAACAAAAAGTTCTTGTAACTGGGAATGTCCAGTGCTGACTTTCAGCAGCTCGATGGCACCTCTCTNTGTAATCATTAATGTTAAATCTCTAACCCCTACATTAAAGGTTAAAAATAAATTATTAAACAAAAAGTTCTCGTAACTGGGAACGTCCACGCTCCTGCTGACTTCCAGCAGCTCGATGGCACCTCTCCACTGTGTCTTCAGTCTGTCTCCCAAACTGCCACCCAAACTCCACCAGGTCCTACGGCTGTCCTCTTGTGTCTTCACAGTGTACTCCTGTATAGGATTTATACACCCATCCACAGGTGCAGCACGCATACATGAAAGCACAGCACAAATGTACAGCCCACTTCTTTTGCCTTTTAAGAGAGGAAGCACTCTAAGGCCTTCTAAGGGTATTTTTCACTGTCTCCCTTTAATAGGAAGCCCTGGAGCATGTTCAGATGGGGATAACGGTTCCTTTCTTCCCTCCTCAGCGTGCCAGGGGAGGGCAGCATTGCCTTGCAAGAGCAGCTCAAATAGCATTAGGTGGGTAGCTTAAAATATCCACTCTTCTATTAAAAGTTACTAGATCAGCGAAGCTGCAGACAGTTCACTATAATCTAATTCCCAAATTATTTTACTAATAGTTATGTTCTGTTGCTAATTAATGCCTCAAATCCACAAACTACTCATGAATAGATTAAAAACTGCAAGCCCGTTTTAGTTTAGCAACCATGTTAGAATTGAACAATCCTGATACACTGTTTAGCTAACAAAATACTATTTTCTTGGAATACAAAGGTGCTTTTCATGGTGCTCATGCACAAATTATAACAATGGATAATTGGTCTCATGTTCAATAAACAATTATGAAAGACAGGTTTAATGTTCATCTGTGTATCTAGCAAAAAATGAGGACAGAAATTCTGAAGATGAGACAAAGAAACTAAAAAGAGTATCTCCTTAAACAGTAAAACCTTCTAACAACAGTGTTGGTTTCTAGAGAGCTTTTAGGAACAGACATAACTACAAGCCTATGAGAAATGCTTAAATCTGAATTCAACATAAATAAGAGGGATAGTGACAACTCAGATTGTGCAAATGATTAGTGTTAGGAAAAGCAAAAACTTCAGAAGGAGCAAGTTCTAAAAATAAGCCTGAAAATTTCTGAAGTTACACGATCATTAATCTCAGCAATCACAAAATGTAGCTAGCCAGCCATTAACTAGAGCACTAGTGTACTCACCACTCATTGTTTTTCCAGGAGTAAACTGGTATTGTCGCCCCTCTTTTGAGATCACATACATTTTAACATTTAAATGGCTCTGCATCTTGCAGGTATCCAAAGATTTCTTTTTAACACATGCTTTTAGCAGGGCCACATCAGTGGCTAAACATTTTATCTAAGCAAGTGAGATGCTTCACAGATATTTCAGATTTATATTCTTAAGTAGTTCTTGGTTCATATACATCTTAACTCTGACGGGTTGCATATTAGAGTGTGTTTGACATTTTCAGTTAGATCCAGATATTCCTACTGCATATTACTGGAGCTGACAGGCTGAAATAATATATCAGTTTTCCTGATTAGAGCTGAAAAGGTCAGACCAGCTCATGGTCAGCTATTCATCCTACGCGTAGCTAAGTGATACGGCAAATCGTTCCATCGCGTATGTAAACACAGGCAACAAATTGGTTTAAAGTTCACGGGGCCGTCAGCATCTACAAAATACATCGGGAGCTGAAGCAACACAGACATCTAGTCAAGTCTTTCATTAACAGCTTGTCGTCTCGGCGTGTCAAATCCTGCGGTAGCTTCGGCGGCGTTAAAGGCCGGTCTCCTAACTCCTGGCTGTCCCTGACATTACGCCCGTGCTGTTCTGCAGATGGGTACAAGCTGGACGTCCCCCACGTATCTGCTAGAGCAGAAATGCAGTGTCTGGCAAATAAAAGATCCCGAAAAGCAAAGGGCATCACTCAAAACACCCGCGCAGCCCCCACAGCCATCCCGCAGGCAGGGGCAGCGCTGCCCCAGCTCCACTAACTCACCTGAGCCGAGAGGCCAGGGGCAGCTCTGCTGATGGGAACTGGGAGGGTTAAGCTAAGGGTTTTATTTTAATTTCTGAGCAAGTCAAGCTGTGGAATACCCTTTTTAGAATTATAGGAATATAGTATGATCTGAATGATGATTCTGAAATCATCCTGAAAAAAAGGAAAAAAACATCAGGAAGAGAAGGAAACAATTCATGTGGTGGCTGAAGAGGGGATGTGGGATCAGATGCCTGTAATGGCTTTAGCAATTAGGCCCCGTTTTTCAAGTCAGATGGGAGTTGGGATTTCACTCATCACTAAAGACAAGCAGTTTTCCCATATTTATTGCAGTCTATGATTTCACCTCGGACATCTATATTGTGATCACTTGGCTGCGGCTGGCTCAGGTGCCTCCATTATAGGCTGCATTAACATGCCAAGTGCACTAATGCATACTTCAGCAGTTGGCAGATACCATAAAGAGGAAATAACTCTCTAGCAAAGTCCAATACTATTGAGTGTGCAAGTTTCAAATGAGATGCTTAATTGCATATTCAAACACTTAAAGAAGTGCCATAATTTTTTTCTGCAGCACTGAGAACTTCCGAAGTATTGAGCTGTTTAGACATTAAAAAATAAATATAGGTTTTTCTGCATAGTAGATGAGAGACAAAGTTTGTCTTGTGCTGCTGGTCAGCAGGCTGGAAAGACGGCACGAGCCTGAACCTGTGCTTTCAATTTTGCTTTTTCAAGCAGTTTAAAATTTGTAGGACTGAATTTGTACCTGCAAACGATACTAAAAAAGCCCATGATGGATTTGGTGACTCCTCTCTGACAACGTTACAAATTCTGCAGCATTCATCTTGACTGCTTAGCTTGGGTGTACAGTTAAAAATCTTCATGCATCCTTTCCAAAGGGGAGAAAAAAAGCCTCACTGTGGCAGAACTGGCAGGCAAAAACTCAAGACTCATCTAGTTTCATGAAACAACAACTCCTTGGCATGTCTGCCTGAAGCTTTCCATCATCTTGGTGCTGCAGATGCTTCCTAGGCCCATTCCACTTCCTCATATGTATGTAAGTATTGCAGGATTTACACACTCTTGCTGCTGGCACAGACGCAACTAGTGGCAGGAGGAGACTCGAGGAGCTCCGTGTCTGTGGGAAAAGCCATCTCCTGCATCCAGGCACCTGGACATGGGCCGAATCCAGCGCGTGGGAAGCAAGACATCCCGCGCCTCCTTCCCAAGGCTGAAGATTTACTGCTAGCAGAAAGAGAGACCATTCTAGATTATTTCACATCATTGTTTCACTGCTAAATCACAGCAGCACGAGCAGCCTATGAATCCCCAACCTCCTCTTCTTCCCGAGGCTACTCCCTACATGCAAAAAAACCCCAGGAAATCTACCGTGGACAGGGAGCTCCTGCCTGTTCCCTGCTTTCCCAGCTCACTTCCAAGACCCTGGGAAGGCAAAGTTGGAGAGGCTTTTCTCCCGACACAAAGAGGGCAAGCAAGGATCCTTGAGGATCCCGCACTGTTCAGGATCCCCTTACTTGATGCCGATTACTCTACTGCCCCATGGGCTTTGTATGGATTTGCCAAGATTAATGATTATTCTTCCAAATAGTTCATGTTATGAATCATGCACCAAAATACAAGACCCTTTATCATGTGCTAAATCATGCAAGAAGGAAGAGAGGGGGGAAAAAGGGTAGCAAAAAAGAAAAAGGGAGAAGAAGAGGGCATTGCCTTGCTGCTGTTCCTGCAAGCTGAGCCCAGGGCAGCCTGAGCCAGTACTAAGCAGCAGGTGTGCTTGGCTCATTTTCCACCAGTACAGAATGACTTCTTTTCTTCCAGTAGAGATCTAATGTTTGCTTCGCATTGAAGTAATCACTTTAATTAGACTGTTTGGGCTCTCATATACTGTTAGTCTTATCCAGTGGCATATATACACTCAATATATACGTATATATCTATATGTGTATAAAACAAGTTCATGTTCTACCACGAGAGGGAGCACAGTCATTGCTTTCTGTAGGAAAGCGTTCATAAGGGACGCGCCTGCACACGGTATTGATGGTCAGTGAAAGAAGGGTGAGTTTATTTCCCCCTGCAAGAATTATCTGCTAGGGAGAGAAAGCTGGAGAGTGGAAAAAGTGAAACGTATGGAGCCAGCTCTTAGACCAGCTGTAATATCCAGGGGCAGTTTGCATATGATAGCAAAAATACAGATTTGGAAGGACTTGCACAGAAGAACAGATCTATATCCAAGGAGTTGGCTGAGTCACCTATATGGAAACCTTTTTACAAATGTTATAATAAATTAGACTGTGTCTGCAAAACAGCTGTAATAGTTCCATCATCATAATGGGCATTACACATGTAACAGCAAAATCAAATGCTGGTTAATCTACAAACCACTTGAAGTAAGCATGGATTATTTGCTTTATTAAAGAAATACTAGTTAGAAAAATATATATTTGTGAATAGCTACAGAGGGGAAAAAAAAAAAAAACAGGAAAAAAATGTACTGGAAGCTTATAGATATTGGATGAATCAATACAGTATCAGCCTAGACCAAACTACAGTCCAGCAGTTATATTTGTTTAAATCTCAAAAATCCTTTTTTGTGTGTGTGTTGCAGTTAGATAAAGGGTGGTTAACATATTTTAAAACTACTTTTAGAACTGGAAGGATTCCAATTTCTATTACAACTAGGGAAAGATATAAAGAACCACATTCAGAAAGGTCTCTATCAGCTACCCTTTCTAGAGAGGGAAGATCCCTGTTGAAGCCTCTTTCAAATCTCCAAGACCATGATAGCCCACACTTTAATAATCTGAGCCACGCAGCATCTCATCCTACTCTTTTCCAGTCCCAGTCTCTAACACTTCTTTTTTTTAATATGAAATACAGCAACCAGTTACAGTAGCCAAGCACTACCATCCTTCTCCTCATTATCTGCAATATTGCACATTATTTTTCCTCCAAAAGCATTGAGCAGCACCAGCTCATGGAGGCACCAGCTCTTTCTCCAAGAGCCCCTCAGTGGAGTCACTCAGACTCTCTTCTTGCGAGACAGTCCCGCGGGAGAGAGCTTTAGTTCTACATACAGCAAAAGCAAAACAAAACAAAAAAATCCTTTAAATTGTGTATGCTATGGCAGGTCATACACCAGATGAAAAAGGGTAGTATTTTTGCCATTTTTTTCAGGGCTTTGCCTTCCTAACCAAGTTCAAAACCCAGCACTGCTTGTCACAGAGACATGTCAGTGGTCACAGTGGATGTACCAAAGCAGCATGTTATCTTTTATTCATTACAAATCTCAGTTACTGACAAGCTGCATAGCAGCTACAGATCTTATGCCTCTCTCATCCTCAAAACCACTTTTATTAGTAACAAAAATGTGTAAAAGTCACTCTCATTTACTTCCATAGAAATTCCATAAGTTGTCTGTGTGTAATTTTTAAGCAACCAATATCAATATTGAATCTTCCCATGAGCCTTTAAACTTTCTGACGTACAGTAGGCTCTATGGCAGCACCAGCAAGTGAAACAGCATGGCTAGAAATAAATTTAAACATTACTTAAACAGAGAGCTCCTCCTTAGAGAATTTTTTTAGGTTGCTTTCATGAGAAATAGAACCTTACTGGAAGCAGCAAGCATCAAAACGTGCTTTAGAGGCATACTGCACTACAGAGTTAATGACTTTTTTTTTTTTTTCTGATTTTAGTCCAAATCCAACCAAGACCCACAGAGAAATACTTCCTGCCCCAAGTCTGCAATTGCTCAACTTGAGCACTTCAAGTTCAATCTCTGGGTTGAGAGTTTTTATTTGATCGGGATAGCACTGATTTTGAAGCGTGAGTCCAGCCCAAGTTCTTCAGCTGCTGACGGGCCCCGGCGCCTTTCCCACAGCTCCAGAGAGCCGGCAAGCCCTCCCACAAGCCACTCTCCGCTGTGCAACTCACAGCCCTAACGCAGCCGCCCAGTGCCGCTTCCCATCACCTGCAGGGATCTACGGGCTGCTAGAATGAATAAACCATGAGGGTGCTCCTGTTGACTCCTGCAAGGAGAAGTCTTCTGCGATACCCTGCTCTGGCTCGTGTGATGGACAGCTGTGATTGACAGCGAGCTGATTCAGAGCTGGGAGAGGGCAAAGAAACCGTAGGGTCCATCCCAGCAGCATCTTCCTGTGCTAAGTCCTCTGCCTCCTCTGGGAAGCACGTGCGGAATGTGGGAGCCTGGAGATAAAGCCAGTAACACAGATAAAACAGAGCGAGATTAAGCTGGAAAAGCAAAAGATGTTTGCTACAAGACTGCACGAAAACTGTGAAATACCTATGCAGTGATAGAGTGACTACTAGTTTCTTACACTTTCTCAGGAGATTTTGTCTGGGAAAAAGCAGAGATTAGAGATAGAGAATATTCAGACGGTAAACAAGAAATAAAATTGCTCTTTGGTTGTAAGTTTTGTACCATGTGGTCAAAAAAATCAGGACGGAACATGAGAAATTGTTAGGAAAGGAATGAAGGAATAAAGAACTACTCCAAATGGAGCACAGCACGCAGCTTTATAAAGCAGTGGTTCACCCTTGCGCTGAGTATGTCCTGCTCACCTCCTGTCCCATTGCTGAAAGGGTTCAGTAGAACTGAGTATGGCACTGGAAGTAGCTCCTGTGAGAAGAGAAACTTAAGTTTGGAAACAAGATGACTCCAATTTTCTACTGAAGACAAGTAAGCCCAGAAGGCTGAAGAACGACGGGCAGCAAAGAGAAGGGAAAAGAGATTGGGCCTCCCAATACACGCAGCATCCAAGCAAACTCTCAGGCAGATGGCCCAAAAACACAAGGAAGTGAACGGTATTTAACAAAAGGAAAAGCAAGGAGAGAAAACAACACATAATGAGAATACAGAATTCACTGCCACAGGATGTCATGGAAGCCAAAAACATAATAGTTTTAGCACATTACACAGACCCATGGAAGCCAGGTCAGCTCATGGCTATTGCCTACCAACACATGACAGCCAAGAGGCAGCCTTCAGCTCTGGAAATTCCTGAATGTGCAGCTTGTTGGAAGGCAGGAAAATACAGCAGGGAAGAATCTGGGTGTATGTGCTCCCCTTTTAAACTTTTCCCTAAGTTTTTAATATTAGGCATTATCAGAGACGGACGAGTAGCCTAAAGAGACCACTGACCTAATCCATTAGAACAACCATTTGCCTGGTTTTAATTGCCTTCCTTAAGGCAATTTGATTTTAATTTGCCTTCCTTAAACCACAGGACATCCTGGCAACGAAGTACTGGAAGCCACAAAAGCCTTAAAAGAACAGGAAGGGGCTGCTGCACGGCACGGCAGCTTACCAGCTACTTTTAAAGAAGAATTATAAAGAATAACCTCACTTAACAGCAAAGAAGCTGCCTGGAATTATTTAACAAAAGTGCAGTAAGAGGGGTCCTTCCTGGCCCAGTGAGGAGCATCTGCAATCAGCTGCTTCCGTAAAGCCCACGGAGAGGTTATTTCTCTCCACGGCTTTTTCAGCGGCAGGTTTATTGGAAAAATCAACCCAGGGTGGTGTAAAACAGCACGGAAGGCCAATGGCCTTCCTTTAAAAGTGCTGCTGCTTCTTACTCAGCTCTCTGGAAGCGGCTGGGAAGCACCCACCTTAATCCCTAAACCGGAGCTCCCCGCGTCCAGCCCCTTGCGAAGCGCTCCGGACAGCCGTGAGCGAAAGGAGCAGCGCTGCTCCCTTTCCTTCGCATCCTCGGGGCCCTGCTGGATGTGACAGCTTCCACCACCCACCACTTCCACACGAAAACCTTCTCGACCTGCAGGCACGACGCTGACCTACGAGGCATCCGTCACCGTCTCCGTGCTTTCCTGACGGAGAGGGACAAAGCGGCGCTGCAAAGGCAAACGTTGTGGGAAAACACCGTGCATTCCGGAGCTGCTCCCTGGAATCCGTGCTACGCTTGGCTTCTCCAGCGGTGCCGAGATGTACGTGTAGAGAAACAGAGTATTAGAGCCAAACACAAAGCCGCGTTACTTGGGAAGGGAATGTTCACTTCGTGCTGCTTTTAGGTTTGAGCCTTAAAGCAAAATAGTCACACACAAACACAATAGATGATATATAATTGATATATATATATATTTTGCTTTCCTAAAGGTTGTTTTTTGTGCAGCTTCTAAATATGCTATTTTTTGTTTGTTTTTCAAAGCTGAATGCTTGAAGATTCAGTGCAAACATCTTCAATTTTTGAAACTAGCAAATAAATTCCATATTCTAATCATTCCTTCTTTCTAAAATCCCGGTTATAAATCATCAAGACAGATGAAACAAAAAGGTTAAATGTTTTTGCATTTAACATTCAAGCACTAATGCATTTTGAAGCTCTGGGTAAAAGTTGTAGCTGATTTCTCCAAGGAAAATCATAATTATGGACCTTAATTAATCCTGTCCCCCAGTCAAGCACTACAAAGGCACAAAAGCAAAGTTACATCCCACGCGACCTGTGTATGAGGCGCAGTGGCAATTCATTTAGTTGATTTTCATGAGTATTAATCTCAAATCCAAACAATGCCACATGATTTCACTGATTCCCATTGCAAGATACTGATTCCCATTGCAGGATACCTCCGTATTAGGGAAGTCTGTGGGGTTTGAAAGCTCCTCTTGCCAGGGAGCATCAACTATCTACTTGGGGGTAGAAGTTAAAAGCGTTTGCGCTGCCCCTTTAGTGCAACCTACATTAAAGGGAAAAAAAGAGAGACAGAGAGAGAAAGGAAATCCACTCTGGTGGATTTAATTTGAACTCTAACTTTGAGATTGGAAACTGTGGTTTGGACAAGAGGGGAAATTTGCTCTCCCCACATTTAATAAGAACTGCTAGGGGTGCTGAATTTCCTGTATCTTCTTGAGTCAGAGAGGGTTTGAAAAGTGCCCCCATTTATTTCAAGTTTATGTTTATTGGTAGTTTAGAGGGGAATGGGCCAGGGACAAGATGACCAGCACAACATACTGCCGTTTGCTTGTGCTCATTTCATGCTTTTTCACAGCAGTTCACGAAGATAAGGGAGCTTTCCTGAGGAGAGCCCAAGGCTTCCAGGTCAAGCACTAGGGCCCTGGAAGTTCCTGGAGATGAAGCCCATGCTCTGGCTGTGAGGTCTCCTCTACAGTGCACACACACATGCTTCTCTTTAGCACTTCTGAAAAGTGTGCTGAGAGGAAATGATTCCCTTGAGATGGAAAACTAAGGAAAAAAATGAGTGATTATTCCGTTAGCTGCCAATAAACCTTTTTTTTTTTTTTTTTTCTGATGTTACTACTTAAACTGGAAAAGCTCCAAAGTGAATTTTGCTCCTGGAAAGCTACAGGGTGGTGTGCATCTAGCAGAATGTGTTTTTTCCTATGTGGCTCTTTGTTATTCTTGTTGTCCTTGCTCCTATTGTTCTTTCTTAATGGACCATCACCATAAGAGGAAGGGCTGGTTCTTCTGTTTTAATAAACCCATACAAGGGAAGGAGGTTTGCGCTACCCATGTTTCTTCACCTGCATCTTGCTTCTTCTGACCATCTGCAGACTTCTCCGTGGTATGAACTTTTACAGTGCTCAATCTTCCTTCCTCCCTTCTTCTCCCAACAGATCCCAAGGGACACAGTTCCTAAGACGAGCTTCTTAATTAACGGCAATGATCTGTATATTTTTAAGATATGGTGTAGGTGTATGTGTACATCTGGAAACACACATGTGCACACACCCACAAGGAAAATGGCTTTGCCTTTGTCTGTATATTACTAAGGAGAATTATTTTTATAACAGAAGTCCTAACAATGGTTACTTATGAATTATGACCTGGGATTATTTACGTACTGCACTTTGTTTAAATGGTATCTATGTTCTTCAAGGCAACAATGCTGTATACAGCTGCTTCATTAATAAGGTCACTGGCTCCTTGTTGCTATTTTTACATCTCCAGCTTCCTGTCAGGCCATGCAAATAGAGATGCCTGCACTTTGCGGACACACGTTATTGTTCCATGAACCTTGGCTGCTACATTACAATAGAAAAATAATTACTTCCCTGGGAATAGCTTTTATTTTGTCCCGATAGTTCTGATAAAAAGTCATAATGCTGCGTAAGTTCTGATAAAAAGTCATAATGCTGCATATGATACAATGGAAAAGCAAAGGCAATATCTGCAATATTTACTTCCAAAAAAATTAATTGTTCACTCAAAATTTTTGGAATGAAAATATGCTTTTGTTTCCGGGGGAACAGCACAGAGGTCAGTGTTTCATGACACAGAATGTTTGCTCTCTGTATGAGTAAATCCCCTAATCATCAAAAGCTGACACCATTCCCATTGCCTAAAAACAGAACACAGAAAACATATAAAAATAGGTCTGCATCCAGAGCAGTTGCTGTTTGCCTCTGTGGGTGCTTATTGACTTCTGCTTAAGGACCTGATGACTATTTCTAGGTCTAGTCCAATACACAGAGGTCCAAATTCAGGAACCTTTACACAGATTTTGGGGTAGATGTTGAAGATGTAACGAAGATCAGTTTATACACTGTAAGCCTACCTCATTGAAAAAACGTCTTCTTCTCTGGTAAATTTGTTTTCCTCTATGAATATATTTTGCATAACAACAAAGAAGAACAGCATGCCTATAAATATTTTACACTTGTATATGCTTTTCTGGAAGCATTTGTGTTCACAGATTTTGTAGCTGGAAAGGATCCTTTTAGTCGCTTGGGCAAAGGTCCAAAGATTTTGGCTTCCAATAGGCTTCTTAGGAAGAGATCCTGTCCTGATTTAGACGTGGCACACGATAAAAGGATTCACCTTGACTCTACATAAAATGACGTAGTTAATATCAGTTAATATCGTTGCTGACAATCTGGCTCTGGTCTGAATTTGTCTAAAATCCGTTCGCAGTCATGCAGTTCCACACATTCCGTTCATGGAGTTTCCAGCCATTAATGCCTGGAAAGCAATTTTGGGTGCCAAGGCAACTTCAAGATACAGCATTCTAGAGGAGTGAAAGTATTAATGCCGAGGGAATAAAATTAATGGGGCAAACATGGGAACAAACCTCATGGCTCCATCGGGCTTTTGGCCCTGTCCTTATTACAGTGCGCTGCAACTTCTTGGAACCTATTTTTAAAGCTCTGAAGAAAGAAATCCACAAGCCTGGAGCCCTTCCCACAGCCAGGCTGTGGTAAATAGGGGAGTGGTGCATACAGCACAGGAGAACAAAGCCAGGAGCTCAGCGGGACACCTGACGCTTGAAATTCAAACTAACCAAAGCCATAAATCAGGTGTATCTGCCTCTGCGTGTGCCAGGGTATGATGTTTGGCACCTCCTTCGGTGGGCCTTGTGTAAACACAGAGCACAGGGACTGGCTATGAAATCAGCTTTCTGGTGCCAGGCGGAGAAATCTGCAATCAAGGAAAAACCAAAAAATGAGGGCGGGAGGGCACGGGTTCGTTCACTCACCCCTGGCAGCGGAAGGGGCGTCCCGTCCCTCACAGGTCTGGGGTCTCTGCCCGCAGAGGCTGCTTCCCGCCGGGTGCCGGGGCCGCGCGCCCAGCTCGGCGCTGCGGGGCCCGCTGGGGCCGAGGGAAACGCATCCCCGCTCCGTGCTCACCGCGCTGCGCTGGAGCGGGCAGCGAGCCAGGGAAACCCGCTCCCTCCGCTGCCTGCGCTCCGCAGCAACCCACCTGCAACAGGGGCTTCCACGTTTGCCTCCCGGAGTGTGGAAACACAGAAGGGCCGAGCAAAAGGCACGGGGCCTTCTGAGGCGCCGCTTGCTCTGCTAATAGCCTTGGGGTTTTCATGCATTCGCCCCTTCTGTCTCCAAATCAGATTTTCCGACACGGCTCAGGCAAACAGCAGGGGGAAACAAAGCCAAATTAGCCATACCACCTCCCCACAGCATGCCACAGATTTTGGAAGTGCTGCAAACTACTGGTGTTAGCGGCGGTGGGAGCCGTTTGCAGGTGGGAGCACGATGGGCACCCGGGGCACAGACCCCTTGCCACCCTCCCCGCTGCATCTGCCTGTGCTCGCACACCAGCAGCCCCTGGGGCTCCCGGGTCGTCAAGCGACCGACTATTCGTTTATCAAAAACACTCACATTTTTCTAACCCCACAGCTTAAAAACCCTTCTGTGACAAATGCTGTGCAAACAGAGAGATGTTAAATACACCTCCTGACCTCAGGCAGTGNGTCGTCAAGCGACCGACTATTCGTTTATCAAAAACACTCACATTTTTCTAACCCCACAGCTTAAAAGCTCACCCTTCTGTGACAAACGCTGTGCAAACAGACAGATGTTAAATACACCTCCCGACCGCAGGCAGTGTGACAGGTCTCTGCAAAGAGGGGCAAAGAGCAGAAAGGAATGTGGCTACCGAGGGGCATCGCTGGCCAGAGCGATGCTCGTTGCGCAGAGGTGGCGGAGGGCAGTGTGTGTGGGCATCTGCCGTCCTTCCATGAGGCTGAGAGCCGCAGGACACCAAGAGCTGCTGCTCTGCAGCATGCTCAGGGCGACGCTGGCCGTGCCGGGCTGTTTTGACACCCAGAGTGTAGTGACAGCGTGAGCAATACAGGGAGGTGGGTGTAACAAAACGATTAATGTTTCACCCTGAAATCAGAGCGTGGCTTGTGCTGCAGGGCACGTGGCTGTAGGGAGCGTGAGGGAAACATGTAAATGAGACATTTGGGTGATAGAAGGGCACACGTGAGGAACGGCTCGGCACAGCTTCCCCTTTCTGCCCCCACCAGCTGCTCTGCTCCAGCCAAAGGCTGAAAGGGATAAGCAACAAGGCAGGGCTCCGCAGGAGCATCTCGGGGATCTGAGTGACAAACGCATTTCGGCTGCGCCTTTCATTTTTGCTTACAGCAGTTTTAGCACAGCAGGTCCAACACAGCAAGGGTAATTAATTAGCTGGGCCCCCTCTAGCCTGCATTTAATTTGACTCAGAGAAGGAAGGCCTGGAGGGAGCAGGACTCTTTTATCAGGCTACGCTATGTAGCTGGCAAAGATAAACAGAGGGGGCGAGCTGGGCACACCTTTTCTTCCCATGCCAACCGCGGAAGCAAGGGATCCTTCCCTAAGGGCTAACGAGCATTGCTACAGAACAGGAAAGCACTGTCGGAAAGAGGCTCCTGGCTCCTGAGGGCCGACGCACAATGCGATTCCCCGGCAGTGCCCACGAGCCTCTCGCACACGGCGCTTCCACACGCACCTCCGCGTTGCTGCCAATTCCGCTGCGGAAAGCTGGGGACGACACAAGTGCATGGGAAATTTGCAACAGGCTTTAACAGCATCAAAAGCCAATTATAACCTTATCTTCCTTATAATCGTCATTATAATTATCTTCCTACCAAGGCTGTTTGTGCAGCCTAGGTCTTGGTCCAAGTTCATTCCCATCAATCCGTCTGGATTCTGCTGGCACCTCTGATCACCGTCCTCGGCTCTGCACAGACTATATAATGTTACATGAATGGCAGCCACTGCAAAAAGAAATTTTCTGTTCTTTTAAAATACATTTCTCCACAGTTCTTATTTAAAACGAGACTTAATTTGAAAGAGGCACTCTTGTAAAAATCAGTAGGAAACACTGAGTTTTAAAGTGAAAAAGACTTAGGCCATGTGGGGTTTTTGGAGGCTAACCTTCCAGCATTTAGCCTAATAAGAAAGCGAAAAACAGAACGTAACCAAGCTCAGAGAATTCCATCGCATTTACTGCTGGGTACTCCGTTTAATTTTAACCTGACCTGGTAAAAGAGAGTCTAAGAGTTCTAAGAGTCCTCATCTCACCTTCAGCACATTATCTTGCCCTGCTTGCTTCGGACAAACATCTGCTAGACAGCCCTCCCTTACCACGCAAAGAGGGGACCAGGATCTTTGTGCAAGCGGCTGCTCATGTCTTATGACTGCCAAAGTCTAGGAAGAAATCCCCAACACCGAGTGTGTTTGCAGACCTTATTCTCGTGGCTAAGATTCCTACCGTTACTATTTTTTGTGCTGAGGAGACAAATGGGGAAACCTCTTTAAATGCACTGAGCAGAGCAAAGACGATGTGAGTAGTAACATTACAAGTTTTTTGTCACTACTGCATCCTTTGCAAAGCTCATGGTTTAATTAGAGCTCTAGAGCCTCGGGGCATGTGCTTAAATCTGGTTTAAGCACCCCAGATTTTCCCTATCTTTATGGAAAATTAGGTTTCTGCTCTAAGGGAGAATGTTAGGATGCAGTTACCTCAAAAGCACGTGTTTGCAGCACAGCCCCGCACTATATGAACTGAATTCTCCAAGAATGGAAGTCATAATTCAAACAGATGAACACGCCACAGGAGACCACATCTCTCTTCCCGAGGCTCATTGGTTTCTTCTTGCACACTCTCTTCTAAAGTCAAGTCCCATTAATTCAAGAGTTAACCTGAAGCTGTAAAATTGGTATTTCAGCTTTTTTTATGATTCTTTCTTTTTTCTTTTCAAAACTAAATACAGTAATTTCTCAGTGATGCCTTTTTTTTTTCTGTCCCATAGAAATTTTATTTGGCATTCAGAGCTTAACATTAGCCAAACACTTATGCTCTGGGAGAAAGAAAAAAAAAGCACATTAATAATGTATCTATTTGTACTGTACTGGACCTTAGCAACACCACAGGGAAGGAGAAATGTTTTCATCCTGGAGGTCAACCAGCACTCCACAATAGTAAATAGCTGTTGTAACTCTATCAGGTAGTCCAGTGAATAATGCTTACACCCACAGCGAGGCTACAAACTATAAATCAGAGATCCCAACAGAGATCCTTCTTTTCCCTTTATCCTCATTCTTATAGTTAATAACGTTTTTTTTTCCCTAAAATCTTTCTTTGAGATCATCAGAAGACAGTGGGAGATCTGACAAAAAGCAAGGATGTCCAGGCTGCCATACGCCTATGGCATTTACGAATAACTCAGACAAAAGTGTTTCTTTAGAGAAAGTCACTTTTACAGCAATGCAAGAACCCTACATGTCTGCTTTCACTAATACCCCCCATATCACTTTGTAAGTATTTGTAATACTATTTTCAAATACTGCAGTATTTGATCATAATTTCATCCACGTACAGCTTTATGAAACCATTAAGGAGATGTCTCGTACCAAGCAAAGCTCTTTCCTTGTCTCACACTTCTATCAGGAGACCCTGCTTTGCCAGATTCCCATGGTAAGAGTCGCTGCTCCTGTGCTACTTACTTGCAGCAAGCTTCAAGAAGGGTGGCCTGGGTGAAGTTCCTGCACAGCAGACCTCGAGCAAGTTGTCCAGGGCTGCTGGGCAAGATGACTTCTAGGAATGAAGGGGAAAAGAGAAGTAACTAACAAGACAGTAACTAAAACTGAAGGTCAAAGATACCTACTAATTTTGGTGGCCAAATTTTGATGAAAAACGATGTTTTCATCACAGTGCTTAATATGGCACCGCATTTCGTCTCACCAGAGCATGGCTCCTACCGGCTTAGGTTGCAGCTGCAAATAACATTTCTGTTGCCCCTCAGGCCCAAAGCCAGGGCTCCAGTAAAAAAAAAAAAAAGGAGAAAAGACAACACACTGAAACACTGGGCTCAGTTGTCCTATCCAGCATCACACAGGAGGAGAGAAGATAAAAATCAGTCTTTCTAAGTCAGCAAGTCATTAGGAATCAATCCTTTCTGTCCGAGCAGCCCCTTGCCTCACACACTACAGGCCTTCCCCGATGCTGCGTGCAGATATCCCGATTTGTTCCCGCGGGATGGAAGCCCCGGAGCAGCCCGGCCGTGCTCATGCTGCCCTTGGCAGGACTTCCACGTCTCCGCGCCGGGCAGCACCGGCTGCGACTGCCGGAGCGAGCCTCCGCTCTGGCGCTTCTCAGCCTCCGAGTCCTTGAGCTGACGACCTAGTAATGCTCTTTTAATGGTTTTGTATGTGCCTCTGCACCCATAAGCTCTTTGACACGGTGAAAAAAATTACTGACAGCAAGGCACATTCTGGCTTAAAAATTAAGCTGAACCAAATGCTGTCATCTGGGGACCGGCGGGTCCTCTCCTTGCCCCCATGTCCCCAAGCATTTAATAAAACCCCTGTCCTCGACAGGGTACGTGAAGCTCCGCTCTGAGCCTGGGGAGACAACCGTGCATTTGTCTGTGCTTCCCAGGTCCCCAGCAGCAGGAACAGGCATCCAACCACGGCTTCACCTCCCTCACTTGATCCTTGCCAGACCCTGCCCTACCGTGGCTGCTCCAGGCCCAGGGAGGCCGATCTTATCAGTGGAACAATCATTTTAAAGACACGAAGCAGAGGCTTTCTTCTGTGGAACGCTCTTTTTTTCTCAGTTGCTGTTGCCCTCCAACACTCAAATGCTGCCTGCAACACCTGGTGTCTCCCCTATTTCCTCGTGCTTCTGTCAAAACTGTTGCATTTGGCTGCAGCAACGCATCCTTGAGGAGTGAAAAAAAGAGGGGAAATGCATTAAAGTGTCCCCTTCATGTGTAACCAACTACCCACGGCCGTCCACGCGCACATATAAAGGAAAAGGCTGCTGCTGCTGCCTGCCCTTTTATTTCCCAGCTAAATGAACGCAGTCTGTGCTAAACCGTGTCACCTTGAGTTTCTTTACACCCCAGCGTGGACAAAGCAGTCGCACTGGATAGGAACCGATGGCCCAGATAAGCCACGAGCGCAGATATTTGGTATGAAGTGGGGCTCTCGGCAGGTTTTCCCGTTCGTGCACATCACCTAAAGCCGTCAGCTGAACACAGGCAGCAATTCCCAGAGCGTGAGCAGAGATTGTTTTCACCAAATGGTCGCTTTCTCCTCCTAAGACTTTTTCAATACATGTTTTTAGCAACTCGGTTATGGTACATCCAAAGCCTGTGACAACATCTTGCTGATTTTTATCGCGCTTAGTTCATGAGGTCTGTTAACCTCCACTCCACAAAATCCCATTTTAGCACATCTCATGCCAGGCCAAGACAGAGACTAGCAGCTATGGTCGAACGGTCCAAGAAGCTCTCAGATTTATTTGCTGTTTGACCCCACAGAAGAGGGCTTGGTGCTCTCTTCACGGCACAGTTTCTTCTGCTTCCCTGGAATGGAGGCTGGAGCAAGTGCAGAAGTACTGCACCATTACAACAAGTACTGCACTCGACAGAAAAATGAAACTCAAAGAAAATACTATTATCAATGGAATTCATGGTCCTGCTGTTGGCAGGAGGGAGGAGCTGGCTGAACGTGAGCGTTCTCAGCGGGCACGGGCAGCACGTCCCAGCTCTGGCTACGCTTCCAGTTCAGAAGGGCTCCGAGTTCCTGCGAGAGTTTTGCTTATTTCCATGTTTCACTATATCTGACAATACGACTACCAGCTCCTCGGTTGCCATGCTGCAATGCCCAGACATGTTGGACTTCTATGAAAAAAAAGGAGAGGAGAGGGGAGGAGAGGAGAGGGGAGGGGAGGGGAGGAGAGGAGAGGAAAACTATAGTTTCCATAATATTTTTTATTGGACCAACTAGCAAAGTCGGGAAAAAATGATTGTTTTCAGGGATGCAAGTATAAATTTTTGTGTTTCACACATATTCCACCTTAATCATGAGGTACTGAGAATATTTTGCATTTTTGACCTTTTGTAATGTATCTGCGTCCAATTTGAGAGGCATTTTTGCTGTCTTATCATGTCCATCCTAACATATTTCTCCAATGCACCTAGGGCACATGCCACGCAGTGCTCTGCAAAACCTCTGTCTGCTTGCGAGTCACCGAAACAATCCTCTCTTCCCGGGGAAACTCCCCGGTCTCAGCCAGGAAACCGCAGGGCCTTAAGGAAATGGAACTTCAAACAACGCTCCGCTCCCGAAGGAAGGTGGAAGTCGTACAGAGAGGTGTGGGCATCCACCAGAGCAAGGGCAGCGCGGGGGACAGGCTGCAGCCGAGAACTTGGCTTTGGTGAGAGCCTGGTCTGCTCGTGAGTGCAGGAGACAGCTCTGTGCGTTTTCGCACTCCTGTGCAGACAGGCAAAGCTCCTGGACGACAGGATTGACCAGAGCAGGGCGACGGTTTGCGAGGAGCCATTCAAAGCCGGGCATTTCAACCCGAGCTTGTTTACATCTCCTCCAGGCACAGCACTTGGTTCCGCACAGCAGAAAGTGCCTCGGTGCTGTCAACCTCACGCAGGCAGAGATGCTTCCGCTGGAATAAAAAATGAACTATAAAAGCAAACAAACAAATGCTGTGTTGTTCCTGATAGGAGAAAAATTCAGGCTGCTACTCAGGTGAGGAAAGGACCTTTATGAAGCTTCCTCTGTGCTCCTGAGGGCTATTCCAAGAACCTGGGTGCAGAAGGAGCATTCGATCCATCAAGCCACCTCACCAGCAGCCAGAGAAAACACAACTAGAAAGGAAGGGCTGAATGCATGAAGAGCTTTAAAAATTAACTACAGTCTTTACCTTTGAGCTCTTTCACAGCAGATGCTCCCACGGGATTATTTTGGTTGCTATTAACATTTATATTGTTTTGCTATCTAATTTAAAACCTGAAAGCCTGTCAAAGATTTTTTTTTTGCCTCTCAAAAAATTTTAAAAAAAAGGAAAAAAATCAGTTGAACCAAAAAGACAGTTTAATAATCTGAGGCTCATTACTCTATCAGAATAACTGAATCCAACAGTTCCTTTTCTGAACTGAGTCCTTAAAGGTCTTATATTTGAAAAGGAAAGAAACGGTGATACAGAGAATTTCCAGAATCATTCTTTCTTGCACAGAAATGAGTGGTGCCAATAATTCAAATAACCTCATATGATGAAAGCAAGTTTCCACTTGCAGCTATAGCACAAAAACCTTCCAAACCTTTTCAAGTTGTGGTGTTTGTTTTTGTTAAGGACAAAAAACCATCACAAGCCCTAAAATTTTGAGAGAGATACTGTATCCAGCAACACACTGGTGTGAAGCAACAACATGGAGGAATCAGTTTAATCACGCCAGAAAGTAAATATTTTTATAACTACATCCATAGCAACCAGAAAACTATCCACTTCTGCAAAGTGATCCATAGTGCTTGACTTGAGAAGCTGATTTAAAGCTCTGAGGAGGCATCCCTAGCCATCATTTATCTTACCCATAAAATTCTCAGGAAGGCAAATACATAGTCTTTCTAGGCCATCATCCTGTACAGAAGAGAAATAGTCAAAAGACCTCTCTGGAAATTGCTACACTTGCTTATTTTGGGAACCTAAAATCCTTCCCATGGCGGAGTTGTGCTATGGGAATGAATATCCATCATCTTCTACAGGATATAGCTTTACTGCAGTGTTAAGTCAGGCAATTGACATCTGAATTAAAGATTTTATGCACCGCCGCTTCTCTCTCCTACACTATTCACCAACAGGTCTCAGCACCTCCTATGTGCTGTTCACCAACAGGTCTCAGTGTGCCTTACAAAGGTTTGTATTACTCCTCTTAGCTTAGGAATGGAAAAATCACTCGGAGAAATTACAGATCTGCAGATAAATTAGGTCAGTCATCAATATCCCCCAGGCACCTAATGCCAGCGAATCCAGGTCTCCCAGGGGACAAGGCCACTGCCCTGGGTACGCAGCTAATTTGGGAGAGCCACTACGCACCCAAGTTGTGTTTTATGCCATTCCCAAATGGTTCTAGGAAAACCAGTGGCATCTTCTACAATTCCTTGCACTGGAACAGGCTGACTCCTGTTCCAGCGCACATTTCCTTCCTAGCAAACAGCGGGACACTTGCCTGTCCTCTCGCCATGGAGGCAGATGTAAAAGGCCACGGAAATCTGTCAGCACCAGGTAATTTAGTGGACGCTTTCGGCTGCCGCCCAGTGCTCATTCAAGCTGGGGGTGCAGAGCGCTAGACCAAAAGGCACGGCAGGAGGTAAGCTGAGCCAGTCCTTGTCACACACCACGTTACTGCTGAACGAGCTCACCCCCGATTTACGCTGGCTTTAAGTCCACTACATAAGGGTGGGTAATACCTGACCCGCTGCGAAACTCACCTTTTCAAAGCTGACTCATGTTGAACAAACTGGAGCCAGGAGACAGAGTTAACAGCAGACCAGCGTTTTGCTGCACTGCAAAGAATCTCGTAGTAGGAGCTATTAAAGCAGAATTTACTGTGCCATTAAACCACAGGGTATCTCCAGAGCAGGTGCAGCAGAGCAAAGGCGCTGCTCTTAGCACAGCCACTGCACTGCAGAGCCTGGTGTATAGATCAAAAATGATCTGCCTATCAGACTGTTAGATCCTGACACTGAAATACGGACACACATTTGAGCATGTCCCATTTACAGATTTGCAACTTCTGCCAGGAGGCAGAAGAATCAGCCTGGGGTCAGAAACACCTTAAACAGCCCAGCTGTGCTGGCAAGTCACAACTTTCAGCTACATAGGACGACCAGAACAGGAGGGAACTGACTTAGTGTCAGTTTTTATATATGAAGGTTGTATAAAGTTAGGCATGTTTCCTTAAAGCACATTTCCTCTTGGAAAAGAATGAACATAAAAAACTGGTGGTGACAGCTTGACCAAAATCCAGAGCCTCAATATAAGCATATATAATGTATATATGTATGTGTGCATATTTATGTACAGACACACAAAGTCAATAATTTGCTTTTAGTAACTAGTTTATTTCAGTTAATTCCAATTCAAGATATTCATTAATGTATTTTTTTATTTTGCCTTAAAAGCCGCAGCAGTTATTCTGCCTCCTTTAAAGCAGAGTTAAGAAGCAGGAGCATGCCTCAAAGACAGTACTTAGCAGTGTTTTGTTGCTCTGTGATCTGCTTTATGCTTTTACCTTCCTATTAAGGCTGTCCTCCCTTCTCTCAGCTACATCATTGCAACACCACAAGATTCACCTGTATCAGAGATTAGATTATTTCAAGAGTCAGGAATGTCTGCTAAAACACAAAGTCCCCTTAAAAACCATCATCTTAGCGTTCCAGTCAGCAGCAAGAACCCGTCCATGCCTAGTGGCTACGTCGCTCCACGGAAGTGCCGCTGGTGTAGGATCCAGGGGCTGGCTGAATATATGACATTCCAAGAGGGATTGGGAAAAGCCAATCTCTCTACCACTGCGGCTGGGATTACCGTTCAGATAAAGAATGAGAAAGGCTAAGAATTTTGTTGTAATTAGTAAGTGAGGGGAAAAAAAAAAAACAATGAAAAGGAAAGAGGCTTTTCCTTTGAAAACTAGCAAATATTCATTTATCTCCTACAACAGTGATGCTGAAGCATCCCCTGCACTTAACAACTGCAACACGCTGACAGCCAAGTAGCCACTGGAATTGCTGCGCCCGGCACCTCGATGCACCGATGGCCCCGCATAGCGCCCGTGAGCCCGGAGCTTCACGGGGGCCCCTTGCTTTGAAGTCGATGAACAACCAGCTGCTTGGAAGCCTTGGAGACGCGTCCGCTCAAGCGGGCGATCCTTCCATCGCGAGATCAGCCGGGGCGACCACGCTCTGCAAGACCCTTCATTATGAGCTGTGCGGACGAGCACACTTACGGCACACGGGTGTTTTTTAAGTGGAGACGCTGCGTAGCCCCGGCGGGGGGGGCATTCCCACGGGATGATCCCAGCGCCCTCGCGATGTCTGGGTGCCCAGACCTGGCGCCGGGGTGCGATATCCCGGGTACCACCGCTGACGCCCCGCATGGGGATGCAGGAACCGCAGCTGCCGGCGGCAGAGCGCATCCCGCTCGGCACCCGCGCGAGCAGCGCGCGGAAACGCTCCTCATCCAGCCGCAAAAACGAGACACCTTGTGCAAGCTCCCAGCACGCGCAGGGGCGGCTACCGGCGCGCTAACGCAAACCACGGAGCAAAACCACCACGGTAAAAACTTTCCAAAGAAACGAGCATC
>VWPW01031887.1:111947-150043 GCA_013389825.1 Crypturellus undulatus | reverse complement strand
CGCGGGGGCGGCCGCTCCGCAGAAAGAAGCAGAAAATAAAAACTCGCGGAGCCGTCGCGGCAGCATCGCTTGTCTCCTCTAGCGCTCTCGCGCCTTCACGGTTTCCCACCCGCGCGATGAGTCTGCGATGCCGGGGTGAAGCTCACCCGGGAGCCAAGTCATTCGTATCACTTACCCTTTGGGCGCCGATCTATTTTCCATTGAATTTATATTATTCTATATTATATCGCCGTGTTTCTAGGAATTTACTCAGTGGGCTTAGCTTAGATCCCATGCATAGTGCTAAAGCTGTGTCTTATTTCACCCCCTAAATGTCCTGCGGTCGCTTGTGCTTTCAGCCACCACACATCTGACCAATAAAGCTGTCACACATCTGACCAATAAATGGGATATACATCTTGGAATATACATCCATCCTTGGAGCATCCTGCGTCCTCGGGAGAACTGTAACTCTTTTACATCTATATGCATCTTTCAGCATAGGTGTTTTCTGTCTGTGTTACAGAGGTCTAGTACCGTGACTAAGCCCACAAGGGTTGGATGCCTTCGTTTCTCGGTGACTTCTCTGCACGCTCCTTGAACCTCACGTTCTTCTGCAGCACATAGAAATCAACTTCACTAGGAAGGGGTAAACACTCTAAAAGTTTTCCTAAATTGCTCGCCTTCCAGGAAAGAAATTTCATTTCTTTAAAGTGTCCCTGCAATAGTTTCCCTCTTGAATGTTAACATCGTGGCTCTTTTTTTGTTTTGCTTTGTTTGGTATCCTTGCTCTGAAGACTAGAACTGAAAAGCCTTGAGGGAACATCTGAGCCTGGCTATATTTTCTTACGTGTAGATAGCATCAAAAGCAAAATAATTGCTGCGCCTGAACAATCAACCTTTTATTACAAAGCTACCGGGAGAGAAGGAGGGGGCCTATTTTCTGGATTTTAAATTAACCTTTCAAGGGAAGGACTGGGGGAGGCTTTCAAACATCAGTCAAGATACTCACCTGTGTTTGTCCAACATTTAGCTCATTATGGGGTAAAATGGAATTAGAAAAAAAAAAGGAATTACAAAGTGTAGGTATTTTACTAAAAGCAAAATAGTCGATTCAAATATTATCATGTTTCTAAGTTAAGGGACTTTTTTTTCTGAAATGTCCTGATATCTGATTTAACAGATTCTTCCCTTTCGGCTGGTTTGGTCCTTGCATCCTGAGGGATCCTTATTTTGTGGGGTTCTGATTCGGCTCTCTGGAAGTGCCTCATGAGCAGCAGCCCGGCAGAGGTAACTGAAGTCGACCACGGAGCAAAACTGACTGCAATTTCCTGAACTGTTTTTCTGTTTTTGGAATATAACTCCCTTTCCCCTCCCTTCCAAAACCTAGAATTTTCAAACATTAACCCATTTCAGACTATTTTTAGTTAAATAAAAAAAGTGAAAACACAAAAGGAAGGGTGTTTGAACTTTTTGAGGAGGGCATAAGCAGGTTTCAGCCAACAACGAAAACTAACATTTTTAAACTATCTAGGAGTGATCAGTGAACTTATTCTGAAGAAAAGAAAGGAATTATATTTTCAGTGGAACCTAGGTTGTATGTTAGGGATATGGATTGGAGTGAGATGTCAAGGCCAGATATTCCCACCTTTGCCACCCTATTGTGCTAATCTGAGGATGAGATGTTAAATGTCGAAAAAAAATCCTGAAGGGTCCGCATAGTGTAGGCTTTGGACTACAAACGTACATAGAGNTATATTTTCAGTGGAACCTAGATTGTATGTTAGGGATACGGATTGGAGTGAGATGTCAAGGCCAAATATTCCCACCTTTGACACCCCACTGTGCTAATCTGAGGATGAGATGTTAAATGTTGAAAAAAAGTCCTGAAGGCTTTTTGGGATCTGCATAGAGTAGGCTTTGGACTACAAACATACATAGAGTAAATAATAAAATATATTATTCTTCAGCAGTTTATCTGACTATACTAAAGTTAAACTGGAATAAAGTAATCAAGAAAAAATGATTGATACTAACCTGAACCAGAAATACCTGATTTGTACTTTAGGAGTGACTTACGCTATGAACTTGACTGGATGATCAGTTGAGACAAATGAGTCTTTGTACAAACCAGACTTTTGCAGAGTAAAGATAGTAGTAATGACCAAAATACACGGTTCTTCTAATGTTTGCTGCAGAGGCCCATATTTTCAAACAGATTCTTTTATTCTGCAAGGCTGCGGAGGGATCGTTAGTTCTGTGCAGGGTTACTGAAAGTCACACTTGTTGGGTTTTCAGTTTAGGCGCCTCAAAATAAATGAGCCTGAAATCACTACTTGTTGAAGATGTGGTCTGAGGAATGGAATGGCATTAATCAGATTTGATCATCAGGCACACAAGTTGCTATCCTAATGCTGAAAATGCAAAATTAGCTGTTTACGCTCCATATTCTTTTTCTCCAAACTATTTCTTTCTTTACATGAGTGTTGTTTAAACGGTACAGATAGAGGTGTCTCTGTAGACACTTTTATCTACCAAATAGCTGTCTCAGAGCATGCACACTGCCTTGCAAAGAACAATTTCATGCTGCGAACAGCAACCCACCAGCTTTTAAAATAAATATTTCTTTAAACCCATTATCATGACACTAAGTAAACTACTTGGTGGTGGGGACTATGCTAAGAGAAGAAATCATAAAGCGCATAAGTAAGTTGTGTCTTTTCTGCGCATTGGCTTTTCATCAGCTGTTGTATCTGCTCTGAGGATCTAAAAATCCCTCCCGATCTTCTCACACTGAGGAAAAATGGCCCTTTGGGTCACCAACCCCTGCAGACCTTTAAGTATTACTGTCGTACAAAGGTGCGCTGAAGATTATACTGCACTGTAGAGAGAATGCAAATGCTTGCACCGAGGACTTCTTTCATGTTTTCTATTCTGTGAGGATGGTGCTTGCTTAAGTGCTTATATAAATCATAGCAGGTAATGTTTACACAGCAGCCAAGCCCTGTGCAAAACAACCGGAGGAAAAGATCACCTTCAGTAGCTGTCAGTGTCATCTTGGCTTTTAGATAACAGAAGACAGAAGATTCCAGCACGATTTCATCACAGGATCATCAGTGTTTGCAGACAGATTTTATAGTCACCTCATAATTTTATGAGGTTTTATGGTTGCAGGCTTTATTTATGGGCAGCTATCTTGTCATCGCTGTGGTTGACATGAAACCCTGAAACTTGTCTGAGACCCAAAGCGTGCAATCTGTTATGCTGAATTAAGAGGTGACTTGATCTTGCTCTGTGTGTGCATACAGAAAGAGAAGATATGCAGTAGCTGGTAGACAAAAACCTGAACAGACACTGTGGCTGGAAGCTGGCTGGAAGAATTTTCCTTAAACCTATATTTTTTTAAACAGCATAGGTGTTGGAGAGTGTATTATGAGAAGTGGTGAGCTCTCCAGCATTAGAAAGCTGTCATTCAAGGCTGGGTTTGTTTAAAATACGTTCTTTTCCAGGTTCACGTGGGCAAGTGTTATGGTCATAGTGCACGGAAGATGACAAGGGATCATCCCTAAGTGCTGGGAGAAACCATACAGTTAAGGAGCTCTGACTAATTCCACGAGGCTGCAGCATTGCTAGTGCTTCAGTCGTCGCGCTCTACACTATTCATGTAGTAGCATCTGAACACACGAAGTCCTTGTTGTGAAGAGCTAACAAGACAACAGACACCCCTTCCTGGCTCCCAACTAATAGGTAGGCTACGGAAAGTGCTCTGAGCAAAGCACTTTTATGCAGGAGGCCAGTGAGGTCTAAGAGTGGAAAATCCTCATCCAGAGGAATGAAAAATTCCAGGTGGGAGAGATCAGTTCTCCAAGATTTGAGAGCCTCAGAACGGGCACGAATGCTGCTCCTAGGGGCCTGAGGAGAGGAGAGCTGCTGGAAGGATACCCACCTAGACCTTGGCTCACCCGCCGCAGGAGTGAGGAGCCAGAGGCAGGGAGATGCAGGCGGCTGCTTGGCTGTTCTAGCCAGCTCTCCATACTGGCTGGCGTAGCAAAATAAATAAAAAAAAAAACCAAACACAAATTCAACAGAGGAGCAGATTAGACCGTGTAACCGTGTGAACTCCCCGCGTGGCCGAGAGATATGGTATCAGTGTGCAAATCAGCAATTTGTCCTTGCAGGTAGGCCCGTGCCAGCATACCTCTATAAACACAGGGAACAAAATGACCCTGTTGTTTGTATTCAGAAACCAGCCTCAGCCCCAAAGCAGAGCAAAGCACAAGCGAGAGAAGCCGATCTCCCCAGCAGAAAAGGGAGGCGAGTCCACGCGAAGCAGCACCCAGAGGTGCACACACCAGGGTTTTAGAATATGCAGAGCCCTTCTCATGATTAGACATGATGGCTGGATCTGGATGGATGGATGGATGGACCTAGTGTTGGTGTTACAAGCAGATACGCACAAAAGAGTATAGAAAGCTCCTGATACCTGCTAGTCCTGCATGAGTAAATGAAAAAATAGGTGCAGCAATGCAGGACACTTTCTCCATCCTTCTGTTTCAGGCTGCTGAAAACAACTCTTGCAAGGGAAAGAGGAGCCAGGAATCAGGAGTCCTGGCAGGTAAATAGAAGAGGGAAGGATTTTTCAGTTCTGGTTGTGTATTTTGGGGAGCAGTATGAGTTCTCTACTGGCAGTCTAGTAATAGCTGCTGTTTGTGTGTGTGTGTGTGTGTTTTTTTTTCTCCTGATTTCTAAAGGAATCGGGAAAACTAATTTTGTCGGATTTCTCAATTCATTTAATCTTCTTTGACAATTGCCGGCTATTGGGCCACCTAGGAATGGCTCCATCTGGAAGCCAACAGAGCCACCGGGGGCTGCATTTCTGTATCCCGAGGGGCTTGGCATTCCCTCGGAACAACGGCTTCCGCCTGCCGCCGGCCTGCCCGGAGACAGCTCGTCCTGTCAACTCATTTATCCCCCTCCCAACTAGCCACTGAGCATGAACAATGAGTGAGGGGGGAAGAAAGGAAGGTTTTCATTTGGGAATTTTAGGAGGCTGGGAAAAGAGTTGATGGGAGTTAAGGCTGTCCAAGCTCTTTGACCTGTAAGAAAAACACATCGGGAAAGGTTTTACTAATTGCTCACAGTACAGCAAAAAGATAACCTTGATTCTATTGAAGAAAACCTCATTACTGGGGTCTTTAAGTTGTATCAATTGGCACAGCCCTGTGGATTGCAGTATTAGATCAGAGTATATAGAAGATGCTCTGAAATGGATGCAGTCCCCGTTACAAATAGAAGGGAGAATTAATTTCATCATGTACTTGTGAATGGCTGGGTTAATGCTGAATATGAGACGATTTTGACTCGTGAAATATGTTACAACATAAACATTGCCATAAGCCCCACTATTAAGAGGCTTGATGTCCTGTGCACTTTGAAGTTGGCTGGCCTTAATCTCCAAGAATGCTCAGGCTCCATTTGTTGCATGGGGGGGATTTGTGAGGTCTCTCTCCTCAGTGTAGCTTTTCTCTAAAAAGCCATCTTCAGTTATGACATTTTCTTGACATTTACAATAATTAGACATATTTTAGTACTCTTTCCTTTGGTGAAATTTAGTTAAAATAAATCAACAGGTTAAAAGACTACGCAGAAATACGGGAAGAAATAGTGTGACAGCTTAATTTACATCTCCTTAATGTCCTCAGAAGGCTCCTCAGAAACCTTTCATATATTTATATATGCATTTATATGGATATCTAATGCACTGAGATATGTTTGCACACACACACACGTGTGTGTATAATCATTGTCTCCTGGATCCAGAGAATTATTAAATAAAACAATCACAGAATATACCAGTTGACAAAATCAGTGTGGTTCTCAGGATAACCAATCAAGTAATTTATTCATCTTCCTCCTGAGGATTCAGTCAGAAACCTGGGGACCAGACTGCATCAGACTGGGTGAATGAAGGTCTTCCATCAAATTTGAATGCTATTTTTTTAGACCGATGTCATGATAACTATGTCATGAAAAAGTTGTGACTGCTTAAGCCCAAGAATACTGTGTTGAATAAAAACAGCTCATTCTGTCTACATGCCACTAGTTCCTAGAAGGCATTTTGCATTTTCCCATGATTATAACATGCAATAATTTAGAAATCATGCTTATAGCTTTTCACTTTGGGATGGATTACAACAGCAATGAGGAAAGTGGCCATGCTGGCTTTGTGCTACAGGAGAGCTGTATTCTTCTGACCTCCCGTGATGCCACTGCGTATTTCCTGTTCGTAATCTGTCCAGAGTGCAGGCCAGCACATTAATCTCAAGAGTTTTCCGTATCTTGGAGAGTGATACATTGGATGCAGGAATGGAGCAGGAATGTCAACAGCAGCTGTTATNCTGTCCAGAGTGCAGGCCAGCACATTAATCTCAAGAGTTTTCCGTATCTTGGAGAGTGATACATTGAAGGGACAGGAATGTCAACAGTAGCTGTTATATCCAAGTGCATTTTGATATATCAAGTGTGCTTGTGAAATCTCTCATGTTCTTGAGCAACAGCAATCATCTCTGAGGAGACATTCCTCAGGTTTCAGTTTTCAAGTAAGAATTACCATGTAAGTTGTTACTGTTAAGCTCTGGCAGAGCTAGAATCAACTCTCCAACAGTTTGGTTCCCACTCTTGTACTTAGTGTGTGTTCCTGCACTGCCAGCACTGATCAGAACTTCCACTTGTTCTCTCCCAAGCCTCTAATTAGTGCAATATTTTGATTTCTGTTCCCTCCTCTCCTGCACGTAACATATGCAGGTTACACTGGAAACATCTGTAGGGTGGGCATCCCACTCTCTTCTGATGCATGTCCGACCCTGATCTGGAAGGGCTGCTTTCAGAAAGGAAGCTGTCCTTGCTAGGAAAGACTTTTCCTAACCAGTTACTCTACTGTGCCCAGCACCATGAAGCCAAGTGTGGCCTTTATAATAACACAACCGCACAATATTTTGGAAGAAAGGTAACACCTTGAAAATGCCATATTGGATAACTGCACATTCCCCTGCCAATAAGCAGCTGGATTATAAGTTTTAGGGGAAGTTTTTAAATAATGTATAACAATGGCTAAATCAGGGAGAAAGTGTGAGAAAAATAATTATTTGGACGAGTATTGTAGCTAACTACACTAGGCACAAAGTATGGGATACTGTGAATCTAGGGCAGGAATACACCAGCAACAAATGAAGTAGCTTTTGTTACAAAGCTTAAGCCTTCTGAGTGGGTAAAAAACACGAACATCTTTGCTGGCTACCAAGATTTTTGTGAGGTCACCTATTCTAGAGACTTTAAGCAGCCTGAACAATTGGATGTCACTATGGAAATGTCCTGAAGAAAACTTGAGTTTTTGTCATTTTTGATGAACCAAAATAGACATAAAGTATTGTGAAAAGAAAGTCCCACAGGTATCAAGAAGCCGTGTTGCAAGTACTTTTGGATTTAGCGTTTGCATTTTAAATATTCCATAATGATTCATAAATGTCTCTGTACTATTATTTACATAGATGAGGACGCCTGCCACTGCTTGCTGACAGATTTACCTTGCTTTCCAGTTCTCTCTGCCCTTCAGAAACAAAAAACAACCTGAAAATCCCTGACAGCTTCTGGAGCTCACCACAGGTCTGCGCGTAGTAATCACCTAACTGCAAGATACTGATTTTATCTGTAAAGTCCTCAAAACACAGCATGTTCGGGAAAAATAAATCACTCTGGAAACTGAAGTATGTTTCTATGAGGAAGAACATGATGTGATATTTGTCTATGCTGTAGTGGGGTTTAGAAATAATATAGATTTGGAGAAAGGAAGGGCAAGCTAGTTCAACTACTGCCATTATTCATGTCACTTAAACTTGGAATATGTTTTATTTCCACAGAAGTGGCGTTTTGGAGTTTTGGTGCTGCTAGTGCAGATGCAACACTCTTTCTCCCAGACAGTGGCAGTGCTTAATAAGAAAGCAGAAAAGAAAAAAAAAAGGAAAAAAAGAAACACCAACGAACCCAATCCAACCAAAATTCAGAGCTCCCCATTGCCCCATACGAGTCTTACTTGTGCACGAAGCTTTCAGTAAGACGAACGTGGCTTTACTTACCCAGACGAGTGCATGGGTGTCCAGGTAAGGGCAGGCTGCCCTTGCTTTGAAGAACCCTTCAGGGGACAGTGCAAAATAAAAGTGCAGCTACCCAGAGAAGACAGGGAAGCTGGAAGAGCTCTGAGGAAAATCCTAGGGAGGAAGATGCTGGGAGACTCCCAGCAGCTCAGGGAGATGCAGCCAGTGTGGTGAGGACAAGCACCGCCAGCAGACAGGGTGTACGATGGGTTATGACGAACAGGCCTTGGCATTACCTGCCTGGACAATCAGGACTGTTCATGGGCCACAGCTGTGGTTAACGCAGTGCTCACCAGTCCCTGCTGCACGGGCTCCATTAAAGAGCAATTCTTCGTTTCTAATAGCTTAGATAATAAACATGCTCTTCCCAATGTTTCCTACAGTTACTCTTCACAACATCTTTCTAAAACAGATATTGCTGGTAATAGTAAGTAACACTAGTTAACACTAGCTAGATCCAGTTTAGACACAGGCAGCCCTGGCAGAGATACCTTCTTGTAAGGTATCGTTCCACTCATTGCCCCACGAAATCACAGTTCTGCAATTGCTTTCAGTAAAAGCAGGACTCGACCGACACACAGGGAGTCTTTGAGAGTCTGGCCCTCCCCAGGGCAGACTGGCAGGACTCCGACGCCAAGGCAGAGCGGATGGAGAAGCACTCAGACTGGTTCCGTCCGAGCAGACCCACACACCTCCCCCTGCGCGCTCCGCGATTGAAGGCAGATCCTCTTTCCATCCATTATTCAAACCAGAAATGTGATCTTCTCCTGCTCAGATTTCCATCAGCTCCAGGCAAATCACAGAAGAACTCAGCGTGGCCCAGAGATCGGCAAAAGGGACGTTTTGACACTTTCCAATAACCCTGAGCACTGCCCGTTTCAGGAGGATGTTTTATTTTGGCATCAGCCAGCCCCTGTGCTATCCATTGACTTCATTTATGTGGCTCCTGCCTTACAACAAAATCCAGCATGGGGGCATTAGGAACAAGCAGCAGTTCAGGGCACTTGAAACCCTATCCACGTTTCTATTATTTTGGAGCCAGACGGTGTGTTACTTTTGGATAATCAACAAAATAGCCTGTGCTTAAGGCTCAATTAAGTGAAATTAAGTGAAATTAAGTATCATTCTTTCAAAATGTAAAACTCATATGCAGAATACTAATCCAGCCTAATCCCTGGAGTGGTTTTTACCTTCCTACTCACTCAGAATTATTAGAATTAAAAAAACCTTTTGCGTTTGGACGTGCTGTCTCAATACATATGTATTTGTTGTACCAGTCGTTTTCATGCACCCTTAAAAGAAATGCTCACGATTTTGAACTGAAAGCACCATGAGAAATGATCTAATGGCTGAAACTCTTGACTTAAATTAGGAACAAAATACATCCTCTCCCAGGTTTGCTGAGCAACCACCTTTACATTGTCTCAGCACCTGGAAGTGAGAAATTAAGGCATGGATCTCAGTGTATGAAGTGCTTCGCGGTTTTCAGGTAGGCAGTGTATTATTCTCAAAAAAACCTCCTTCCTTTACAGTATAGAGCAGTCCAATGACTAATCACTGTCTACTGAACTGATTTCTCCCCTTCCAGAAAAAAATAAGAAAAAAAAAAAAGACAAAACACTAAGTAAGAAAAATTGTGAACTGACAGTTCCTGTCTGCTCTCAGCAGCAGCAAGGATTTTTGAGCTAATGCCAGTCTACCGTTTAATGCTTCGACAGCAGCTCCCAGGCACGCTCGTGGCCAGGAGGCCGGTTTGCTCGAGGGCCGCTCGCTCCCGGCAGCAATCCTGCCTCCAGCAGGGCTGCGAGGCCCGGGACGCACAGCGCAGCGCGTGGGAGATGCTGCACGTTTCGTGGTTCAGCAGCACGGTCCCACGGCCGCTCCGGCAGAACAGGGAGGCGCTGGAGGGACTGCAGCCAAACGCTGCAGGCGACTCCCCGTTTCAGAGCTGCCTGCACAGCAGCGGGACTGAGCACCGCTCCTTCTCTCCCTTGGCTCTGCTCTGGCAACGCCAAGGAGCCCCAAAGACACGCACGGGCACAAGACCCTGCGTCCGCAGCCGGGCCTGCGGGCACCCCAAAGAGATGGCAGAAAAACCTCAAGCATATAAAGTCAAAGTACATAAAGCAGGAACTGCAAACCAGGTAGAGTGACATGACAGAAAGTAAAGTGATTCCCAAGACAAAATGTTTATTTGTACACTTTTTTTCAAATGGGCATCCATTTGCAGTCTTTAAATAAAAAAGTACACGTGTCAAGGGCCAGTCGAGTACACATCCTTATAAGACAACGCCATTCCTTAGTGATTAACGTTCAGTAATTGATCAGTAGTTACATATTTAGGACCTCGGATGCAAAAATCGTACACAGGGGAAAGACCATGCCAGTATTAGGCAAAACAAGGTTTGCAGAACAGAATCCTAATCCTTCAGTTCCAGTAGCATATCACAGTTTCATAATTAGTAGCAAACATTAGTGGGGAAAAATACAATGCCAAGTTGAATGTTCTCAAGCATCAAAAAGCCAGCACAAATAAATGGTGAAGCATCTACAGAAAGTAAAATAAATTATTGCAGTTACTGAAACCTCTTCTTGTCTGAAAAGAATATCATAATAGACTGAAAGTCACATAGAAAGCCTTTCTTTGGATTTCCCACTGAACAGGCTTCTGTACAAAACAACAGCAATAAAGATTTAAGGTTTCAGTGGAAATAAAAATGCTGGAATAATACAGAAATCATCTTAAAATATATATTAATTTACCACATTTAGCTTATATAGCCATTTATGTATGTTACAAAACACTACTGTTCTACATACTGCATGTAAAAAAGAAAAAGTTTATACATATATATATGTGTATCTATAAAGGCAAAGCCAGACAGCTTGGTATTTAAAACAAAAGACAAGTATAAGCAGACACACTGGGAGTTATGCTGTAACAAGGAGTTTATGTTCCACGTGTGCGTTAGAATAACTACGTACAACAACCTTCAAACACCTTTTTCACAGCCTAAGTAGGGTGTTTTCTCTGTATCAGCTGTGCCAGTTATTTCCCCAATTCTCACAAACGTCTCATATCATTTAACTTCTGGCCATCGCTGTTATATTTAGCACTAAATCAGAAGGCAAAAATAAGGCAAAATAACCTTTCAGATCCCTGAATATCTGACAACATTCACATGATCTTCCTGAACTACTGCAAAACTCTTCAGGAGCTCAAGAAATGGCAGCCGTGCGCTGAAGCATCTTCCTGCCTTTACAAAACTGCCCTGACACTTAATTCCAAGGTGATCCAAGCTACTCAAGTACAGGTGATTATTCCCAGGCACCCTCTTTGTTTTAGCAAGTACCAAAGGAGACATTAAAGCTTCAGGAAGGGTTTGTGCTCACAATTCCTGGTCAGCAAACACCACTGAAGAAGGTAGTCACTTCTAACAGTGCTCAGAAGTCTGGACTGGATGTTCAGGCTATTAAACTCTGTGAATCTCAGTGATGCAAGTGTGACTCCACTTTTTATGTGCCTTGCATATATTTTACCAAAAAGTTTACAGCTTAGTATATAAACTGCATACTTTCTTTGCTGTTTGTAAAGAAAAGCGAGATAAAAAATTTCATCAATCTTCTCTTGCATCAAGTCAACAAAAACAAACTTAAAAAAATCACAATCTGGTGCTGACAGCTGAGCATCGCAAGTTCTCTGATAATAACTCAAATTTACCTTCTTGATAAAGCAAAAGTACCTAAAAAAAACAAACTGAGGTACCTGGGGTGTAAGAAAGAGAGGCCTCTGAGGAGCTTTCAGGGCTGGTCACCGGACTTGAATGAGAACCCCCTACATTTATTTCTTCCCAGCACAAGAGCAGCACCCATCACTTCTCTGTGGAGGCTGCCNTATTTCTTCCCAGCACAAGAGCAGCACCAGGACCCATCACTTCTCTGTGGAGGCTGCTTCAAGGCCGCAGGCCGGCAGCCGTGCCAGCCTCTGGCAGGCACAGATAGGGACGCACTCGGCCCACGGGTGCACAGGCCTCTTGGCAAGACCAGCACAAGCTACCAGGGAACACCCCAAATGTTCCCTGGACTGTCATGTGCCTGAGGGTTAAACTAGAAAAAGGGTGCAACAGTTGTGAGCAGTGGATATCCCAGGAGTGTCCTTCGCCACGCTAGTTGTACCAAAAAAGAACCATCATTTGGATAGCAGTAAGACAAAGCCCCAGGTCAAAATCTCCCACTTGTTTTTCTGGATTGGGATTCCAGAGGATCGTAACAACCAGGAACGGCAAGAGAGAAATACAGAAATACAAAAATGCAAGGATTAAAAAACAGAAGGGGAGGCAACGATCCCCCTCCAGCGATCCCTTTAAAAGAGTATACTTAAAAACTTTAAATTCACTTTAAAATCGCTTTCAAAATAGTCTGATAGTTTGAGACTTCCAAAAATCATGATATTGTTCAATGGAGGTCATTAAAACATCCCTATAGCCTTGTGAATACTTGCCCCCACTTGTTTCCATTAATATTCCTTAAAAGAATAAAAACATGCAAAACATCCAAATTTCAATATGCATACACAATAAAAATGAATAGTAATAGAAAAACTGCTTATAGTTCAAGGTGACTGGCTTGATTCAGTCTCCATTAAAACTAGTGAGATTCTTCCCGCTGTGTCCAGTGGATTTTGGACTGGGCCTTAATGAGAGATGAGCAAATATTGTCTTATATCATCGGACCACACAGGCAGTGCACTAGGTATATAGTGCAAGTTTTGAACTGCCTATCTAAAAACAGTTGTTTGAGACAGCAAATGACAGTCACCAAGCCAACGTGACACGCGATGCCAAACTAGGCTGAAAACCCAACAAAAAACCCCAGCACCCCCTCAGACACATTTGTGTTGTTACAGTTGCCTAGTGAGCAGCTTTTGATGAAGCTTAATGATACATCCACTTGAACCCAAATATAAATTGGAAAGGCAGAAAGCTGCGTTAGTACAACGGCCTGATTGATTTTAGATGTGCTCTGGGTGACTTTGAAGGCAGGATATCATCTCTTTGACGGGCTTCCCTTCATAGCAGATTTGATACACAGCAGTGAATAGTGGAAACCTAAGGAAAGAGGAGAGGAAGCAAATGCAGCATAAGATTATTTCCCTCATTTAACAAGATATCATAAAGTAAAATAGAGGGAAGAAGGAAAAAGAGACTGAAAATATACTTTGTATTTGTCAAGTATTCATGCTGGGTTGAAAAATGCTGGATGAATAAGACCCTACACACATCCCTAGAATCAATCACGCTCTCAAAAGCCTAGCTAGATACAGAGACATTCATTATGTACAGCACAACCATTAACTTATTTAAAGAAAACAAAAAAGAAAAAAAATGCTTGCATCTTTTCTTGATAATCTTATTGCAGTGCTAATCTATGGACAAAAAAGATGACTGGCCTGTCAGTTAAATATTATCTCTCAACAATAATTTGATAAGATAACTGCAAAATATGGAAAAGACACAGGAAGAATTTGAAGGTCAAGTTTTTAATGACAAGAGTATAAAATTAAAAAATGAATTCTGAAATACTAATTTCAAATTCTTTTTTTCTTTTAAAAAATTGGCTACATTTCCAACAAATCCCAAATTATTCAGGTTTCTTTGGTAACATGAAAGGCTATTATAACCGAGACACTTTACAGAAATTTCATTTATTTTTGACCTTCACTCAGCTGGGACAGTGAGAACCAGACAAGTCCAATTTTCAGACAGAGCTTGGTGGATTTTAGGGATTAATTATCTATTCACCTACATAAAAATGCAATTTCAGTGTGGCTTTATCTATTCATAAATTCTGGCCAAAAGCACTAACTTATTTTGACTGAATAAAAAATAAGAAATACTGTATATGCAGAAATAGTTAATTTGAGTGATTCGAAACAGATCTGAAGCAGAAGCTCTCAGCTTTTCCTCTGGAAAGTGATCCCATCCCTCAATCTGTGCTACACTGAAGCAACTCTGCTGCCTCCAGCCAGTTCTGAACTGTGCCACAGAGCAGTCCCTCTGCTCACATGTGCAAATGATTCAGGAAGAGGCAGAATTCACCAGCAAAGAGCAGCTCATTTGGGAGTCCCCTTGCAGCACAGCGAGAAGAGCGCTCTTGCAGACACATGCAGGATTCGTATGGGGGAAAATGCAGCATTTCCCAATACCAGGTAAAACAAAATGTGCAGGAAGGCACAGGATTGCAAATTTAGTCCTTTGTTTCCATGGCTTTTGTTACAAGTGCTTGGAAATGAAGTGTTGTATTTTCAATTTTCAAAATCATTTTGATGTCCTGCTATGAAATGCAAGTTCGTTTGTGCTTATTTTTGTGGAAAAACCATCAGAGAGAGCAAATATTATTTCAGGTCAATCCAACTCACTTTCCATTTTTATTTCAGCATTGGAATCAATAGTAGCACATGGCCACACACTGCTTGTTTCCAATCCAATACTACAACATTTAAGTTGAAAAGACTTACTAAAGAGTATGTAGAAAAAATAATTATATTCTTAAAAAGAAAATGACTGGGGAGAAGCTACATTTACTTTTAACATAAAAGCTTAAATGTGAGGACTAAAAACAAAGGTGCCAGGCCCATGTGAAGTTTCTGCTGGAGCCAGCCACAAAACATACTGCGCACCTTATGAGACAAAAGCAAGTTTCACGTTGCTTTAGGCGTAATACTGCAAAGTACCAGGGAGCTTGGAGCAGGACCACGACCTTGGACCACAAGACACATTAAAAACAGATTTTTAAAGTTTCTTTGAAGGGAAAAAGAGTATCAGGGTTTGGTCCTCTGACTGGGAAGTCATTTATTTTTCCAATTCAGCTTGAACTGAGAAGAGGAAGAGATGTATCCCCTTAATCTCATAGAAAGACAACTGTGAATGTGGCTTCAGGAACCATGTATAGAATCACAGAATCACAGAATGCCTGAGGTTGGAAGGGAGCTCTAGAAGTCATCTAGTCCGACCCCCTGCACACGCAGGGTCACCCAGAGCACGTGGCACAGGGCTGCATCCAAGCGGGTTTTGAAGTTCTCCAGAGAAGGAGACTCCACAACCTCTCTGGGCAGCCTGTTCCAGTGCTCTGTCACCCTCACTGCTAAGAAATTTTTCCTTAAGTTCCTGTGGAACTTTTGGTGTTTCAGTTTGAGGCCATTTCCTCTAGTTCTGTCGGTGGCCACCACTGAACAGAGGCCAGCCCCATCCTCCTCACTGCCTCCCTTGAGGTACTTGTACACACTGATCAGGTCCCCTCTCAGCCTTCTCTTCTCCAGGCTGAACAGGCCCAGCTCCCTCAGCCTCTCCTCATAGGGCAGACGTTCCAGGCCCCTGATCATCCTCGTGGCCCTGCGCTGGACTCTCTCCAGCAGCTCCACATCCCTCTGGTACTGGGGGTCCAGATCCGGACACAATGCTCCAGATGTGGCCCCAGCAGGGCTGAGTAGAGGGGCAGGATCACCTCCCTCGACCTGTAGATGCCTTCTTAATGAACCTCAGGATCCCATTGGCCTTCTTGGTCATGCACATACACACAAACACACAATCTAGACAAGAAGATGGCAGTTTTATCCCATAAGAAACTGGAAGTCACATAAGGAAAGAGACCTGCACTATCAAGCTAGAACCCCTGTGGCCAGATGAAACCACTTTATTCAGCAGATCACCTGTACTGCTCTAACAAAACCCCACTTCCTTGGAAACAGGCACTTAATTTACTACTATGAAACAGGCTATAGAGCCTCCTTACAAGGCTCTAAGAAGCCCCGCTTTTGTTTTCCTGTATTTTATTCACTTCACATTTCACACACTCTGCTATCCCTGTGATAGGGGGAGACCACCATACATTCTCCGTATTTGTGAAAAGTCTTCCATTTAACACCATGCTATCAGTTCAAATAGCAGAGTATTAAAGCAAATATTATTTTTCATTTTATCCATTATTCCTATGTTTTTAACTGTGGACTAAACTGCTTGTGTTATAGTGATTTGCTTTTCAGTCATTACTTTCAGGAAAATCTCAAGATCAGGAAAGCAAAAGCAGTTAAGAAGATAAAAAAGGGGAGAGGAAGAACTTGCTCTATTTGTTCTTACTCACTTTTCTACCATTCCTTTCTGCTTGAGGATGCGATACACTTCCGCAGAAGTCTGCGGTCCTTGCAGTTTCTGACCGTTTAGCATTTCTTGCTCCAAATCTTCAATAGACTAAATAATAGAGGGGAAAAAAACAGAAGAAAAAAGAGAGTTACAATAGTTTTTATAATCTGGATGGAAAAAACAGGTGTATTTTGAGGGGTGTATTTTCCTGCCTCAAAAGCCAAACTGGGGACAAGGCTGTGTCAGTGAGTGAGCAAATATGTCACTTGTATTCCCCTTTTAAATGGTCTCCTTATTGCATCCAAATCTCACATATCTCCCTTTCTTTCTCCCTCCTCTTTCTCTTTTGTGAACACCTGTCCTTTTAAAATACCATTCCATGGATTCTAGTGTTGTAACACTAAAGAATGAGAGGAAAAAGAAGGGTGCTAACCAGGCACAGCTAGCGTGTCTCAGGTCACTATATTATCACTCCAAGAAAGCAGGAGCGCCAGTGGTTGCAACAAGGCATTTTTACCCAGTGGATAAGGTACCTTTCCAGTTTTAACAAATGCTTCTGCCACCCGTCGATTCCGGCCACCATAGCATGTTGTGATAAGATCGGCAACTCCGCAGCTCTCCAGGAAGGTGGCAGTAGACACCTGTCCTTTGCAGAAGATTCTGGCAAAGGCAATCATCTCCATTAGGCCGAGGCGAATAACGGCAGCTTTGGTATTGTCTCCACAGCGAAGGCCATCACAAAATCCAGCTCCTACTGCCACTATATTCTAGCGAGAAGAGGAAAAAAAATAGGAAATGAGTCAATTACTGTTTAGAGAATCTCAGAAGACACCAATGAAACAGAATGTAAGTATCCTTAAGTACTGCATATACAGCTTTTTATGGGATAAATAAAGTCTTATATTTGGAAAGTATTTCCAAGGACAAACGCATAGTTAAAGCTTTGGAAGAAGCTGCCCTGCAGGCGGTGGAACTATTACCATTGACTAGGACCAGGTGAAACTGTGTCCAAATAAGGTTTGTCTGGATTCATCTAATCTTCTCCGGAGGCTGGGGTAGAGCTACACTGACACCTCAAACCTCGAACCTTATTTTCTTTGCAATCAAAGCAAGACTGAATCTGAGAAATATATGTTCACTTTCATACTAACATGCTGTGTGGCTAAATTCAGCTAGTCTAACAGCATTCTTCCCTTTTAAATACGCAGAGTTCTTAGACCCAGAATGGTTAATAGAGGCTTCCCTGGAGGTTCATGGCACACTGAGACCTTTCCTAAGCACAAAAAGATTCTCTCCATAGAGGGCTACACCCCTCTAGAAAGAAGGTACTGTTTCTTCAGGACCAAGCAGGTGTACAGTCCCTTCTTTGGCTTACAAACATAAAAGATAGATCAGCTGTGTGACTTTAGAACAAAATGACAGTAAAAATCTTTTTCTTTACTGAAAAATAACAAGATAAGGCACCAGAAGGCAAAGATTTGCCCATCGTCCTCCCAAATAACTCCAAAAGAGATGAGGATGTGAGGGTCTGGTATAGCAGACAAGGAAGAATGTGGTAACGTCTTTCTGCATCACTAACAGCAGCAGCCACCTCAGCTCAAACCAGAGGATATCCAAGGGCATTACCAGCCCTTGAACTGTAACTTGCTGAAGCAGCAGCAGCAGCACTGGGAAGCTGCTAATGAAGACAAGGCTGTTAACAGCTGTTTTTGTTCCTTCTGTTGGATCAGGGGACCCAAAGGCCACAGGCAGCCGCAGTGCAGTGAGGCTGATCACAATGAGGTGCTTCTCGCCCACAAACGGGGCCAGGGGACGAGTCATTGCTTTCTGAGCAGGCAGCTGAGGCCTAAAGTGACCCTTGGAAACTGCTCAGAAGTGCAGACATGAGGTATGATGGCAACAAAAGATGATCAGACCTTTAAAGTTGTCACTTCAGATCATCTTGGCTTAAATCTTCACTTTGATGATTCAGGCAAAATGTTTTTACATGAGACACCTCTGCCAGGGCAACAGCCCATCACCTCCAATATCTCTTCACATGGCGGTAAGAAAGTTTTCAGGTTGGATAACCCATTAACTGGAACTTTCATGTATCTGAAGTCTGAAGTATTTAGTACTTGGATAAAAAAGAAAATAGTCTTGTCGCAGCAACCTCTGGACATTTTCCATGCACTTTTCAAACACTTCAGCACTATATAAAGCCTCCACTTCCTTCCAATTTCGCCTCTGTTGACTTTTNTTTCCATGCACTTTTCAAACACTTCAGCCTCTACTTCCTTCCAATTTCGCCTCCGTTGACTTTCCTTCCCATTTTCGAAGCAGCCTGTCCTACCACAACTTATAGCATGATTCGGTCCAAGGCACTCTGCTGTATGCTTCCACCTACTGCAACATTTGCCTTTGAAGCAAGGGAAATGCTGTTTCAAGCAAGTCCTAGGCAGAGCAGTTACTTGTGAGAAAATGGGGTGAGGAGGGAGGGAGCCTGAGATCCAGCTCTGAAATGCTCAGCTCCTCTTTGTACAATCTCCTCATTGTACTTTCTTACACACAGTTTGCAAATAATGAGGAAATATTTTCTACAACACACACCCATGCCTAAGAGTATTATATCCTGGTCAACATAACTCTTAGGCCAAAATTACAAATTTGCATGCTCTCTTGCCTGGTTTCATTTAAATCCTTGAAGAATCTAGAGATCTCTCTATTCTGTTCGACATATTGAAGACACCTTGATTATACCATATCAACTGCTACACCTTACTGGAGGGGAAATCTCTTGTTTTAAAATAAAAGGAAACAGAAACCTCACAAACCTGAGACAGTCTGCCCCAGATAAAACACAACAAAACATTCCTTAAGCAGCCTGGTACCTTAAACCTCCCTGGGTACAGGTACTAGGCTGATTTTGTTTCAGGAAGATGCACGAGTGAAACACACAGGCCTCATGTCATTGTACAGACCCTCGGTGAACCAGACCAGAGAGGGGGAAATCACACTGTCTTTTAGCCAAAACACTCCTGCTTTACCTCACGCCTCCGAGGTGTATCAGGCCCAACTCAAAAGCACAGGTCAGTGCATATGTATTAAGTCAAGACGTGCTTGATTCAGCTGCTGAGCACAATTAACACCTGCAACCTCATGGCCCTACATGTTCCTGTGAGTTGCTTCCTCTGACGCTCAGAAGCTCTGGCCAGTGCCAGGTCTCTTATTCTGAGCAATAAGTGGAAAATGAGAGCGTACCTGAGGAAACTCAGGTTCATGGCAGCCGGAGCCTCCACGAGCACAGCTTCAAAAGTTTCCAACATCTCAGTCCCAAATGTCTTTAGCTGTTTGAGTTTCCTTGTGTTCAGAGAAGGATACTCTTGCAAGTAAAAGACAACTGGATCAAAAATATCCAACTACATTAACGGATTTTACTCCTAAGTGAAATAAGCTGCAAGCCCCAAGTTTGGCTAGTTGGTCAAACTGAAGAAAGATAATATCTCATTGCCTATTCTTAAGGCTCTTCAACACCTCCCTTCAGTGTTTTCTTTTTAGCTTCTATAATCTAGAGAAACTTCAATCACTGTTTGCTACAGTAAAAATTATGTTTTGCTGTAGCTTTCCAATATTAAAAGACTCTTATCTAAATTCATTCATATATTTTAGAAAAAGAAATGGGAAAAAAAAATCTAACTCAGAGGATTCCAAACATCCATTAATATGTTCTTTCTGGAGAAAATGGGGAGCTGTTTGTTAAAAGTTTGTTTTGGCCATACCAGAAGAAGATGTGCAAAAGGTTTTCAAAATCTTACATGTTCCCACAGACCAAATTTTAAGAATTACTACTCTAGACTAGTGAGAAGTTAGGAATCTCCTGCAAAAAGTTCACTTGATCTTGCAAGAAGATTAACTGATCACAACTCTTCTTGGCATTAAAACAAATACAAACAATGAGGAAATGTAAGTTTTCACTTGGGAAAATAAAAAAAAAGTGCTCAGATGATGGGTTCCACATCCCTTTCGGCTTCCATCTCCAGACCCGAAACAAAAATATCTCAAACTTTAGCCCATCTATCAGGAGTTTAAACTAGAAGTTCAACATTAACACCATCTCTGATTTAAAAGACAAGTAACATCTTCCTCATGGCAATATATTTCAAAGTATTTCTCAAGGAACAATAGTATCATTGTTTCCATTTTACATAGAAGAAAAACAGAGCTATAAAAGGGAAGTGGTAGAGCTGTGAATAACAAAGAGTAATCCCTCTTCTTGATGCCTCCACTATATCACATAACCTACTCAGGATTAATAAGGTCAAAATAAATTTTTAGAGACCCCTGTTGTCACAACAAGAATGATCCTTTCATATTGTTGACATTAATAACTTCACTTACCCTACTGCTGAGGATGCATTTAATTATTTAAGAAATGTCAGCTTCAAGTACCATCTGCTATCTATAATATTTAATGGGTATTCCTATTAAAGTAAAGGAGAAATATACTGAACACTTCCATTGCTAAAGCCTACACCTGTAGTTACAAGAGTTCCTGCAAATGCAATGGGTTTACATTTGTGCAAGAGAAGAGGCAAATGTTGACTATCTTGGTATATACAACACAGGTAAGCAAAGGTGACCGTAGTCTGCAAATAAGCTTGTTGTTCTAAGGTTCAAAAACACTGTCACAACCACGCCAAAATAAAAGCAACTCAGTGTTCCTTTTGGCCTGAGGGATTAAGAGCACTCAAAACCATTTTACAGTTGAATGAATACCTTTCTCCCATCTTGGCATCAGCAGCTTTTTCATTAGAGCACGCATCCTGCAATCAAGAGGTACCTGAGTCATTTTTATACTGCAAATATTTTGAAACTATTAAAACATTCTGCAGGACATTTAACTTTAGCAAATCTAATATCCAAAACCCAGCGCTACCTGACTACTAAATACTCCAGAGCTAGGGCAGAACTCAGTTATTTTATCACTGGGATATTGATGCTAAACTCCAGAAAAAAAATGTTGCCAGGCAGTGCTCAGAGCATGCTTCTGAGTTAATGAGAGAAATTGTCTTCTCTTTGCAGCTGACCTGATATAAGCAAGCCAGAGGTCAAAAATGCAAGGTCAGTTGATGCCAGAAGGCTACTGAGACAGCAGGCTCTGCTGACAGATTCTCCCACACAGGGTCAGTGCTCAGGAACATCACTTCCAGCTTAACAGCCCTACTCAGTTTGCAACAATAAGTTTGTGCAGTGGTCATGCAGAAAGCTTGAGAGACTATTTCTCAGGCCACCCTTACCTCTCCATAATTAAATGGATCAGAGAACCAAGCAGAGATGTTAATTCACCTGGGACATCCAATCTTCCTTGAAGTAGTGTCACAACTCCACACAGTCCTGCTTACAGCATGAATTTGTAGGAGTGCCTCACTTCCACTGTGGCTTAGAGAGGTCAAATGAAAACTCAGCAAATCAAAGACTATTAGCAGGGCTGTCAGAGAAGTTCAGCATAAATTGTTTGCCTACTCGTGGTGAACTTGGATATGAATAATAAATTCCCTTACCACTTCATCTCGGAAAATTGCAATTACCACAACTTTTCTTCAATGGCTGGACTGACTACCCAACAATAACTGCCATAAACAAGCTTTGCCGGGCTACCTTTGTAAATAATAATGCCGGATTACAAAACCTGGTAAACAACAAAACTAAGATTCACAGATAGGTTTGAAGCTCTACTGGGAAAGGCAACCACAGCAGCTGCTCTTCTTCCTGCGGTAACTTTCCCTCTGTTTTGATCCTTGACTGCTGCCACAGAGTCACATTTAAATCTCCTACAGCCCTCAGCAAAAGCAGTAGGCAGCTAGTGCCAAGCCTCCCAGTTAGGTTTTCATTCCTCCTTTCCTCACACTCACCCAGAACACAGCTGCGTGGGGTAAAGGATTCCAGTAGCGTTTGCACATAAGAATGCTACACTGAAACTGCCTCTCAAGCACATGGCAAGGGTTCATGCCAACTCGGTCTTGCCTCCTGTCTATGCTGTTTGACATGGTAGTCCACATTTAGGCACAGAATTAAAACCAGTTTAGATCATAGAATCATAGAATCATAGAATGCCTAAGGTTGGAAGGGACCTCTAGAGGTCATCTAGCCGAACCCCATGCACACGCAGGGCCACCTAGAGCACGTGGCACAGGGCTGCATCCAAGCGGGTCTTGAAGATCTCCAGAGAAGGAGACTCCACAACCTCTCTGGGCAGCCTGTTCCAGTGCTCTGTCACCCTCACCGTCAAGAAGTTCTTCCTTAAGTTCCCGTGGAACTTTTTATGCTTCAATTTGTGGCCATTTCCTCTGGTTCTGTCAGTGACCACCAGTGAAAAGAGGCCAGCCCCATCCTCCTCATTGCCTCCCTTGAGGTACTTGTACACACTGACCAGGTCCCCTCTCAGCCTTCTCTTCTCCAGGCTGAACAGGCCCAGCTCCCTCAGCCTCTCCTCATAGGGCAGATGTTCCAGGCCCCTGATCATCCTCGTGGCCCTGCGCTGGACTCTCTCCAGCAGCTCCACATCCCTCTTGTACTGTGGGGCCCAGAACTGGACACAGTGCTCCAGATGTGGCCTCACCAGGGCTGAGTAGAGGGGTAAGATCACCTCCCTCGACCTGCTGGAGATGCTCCTCTTAATGCATCCCAGGATCCCATTGGCCTTCTTGGCCACGAGGGCACCCTGCTGCCTCATGGTCAGCCTGTCGTCCACCATGACGCCCAGGTCCTTCTCTGCAGAGCTTAGATACCTCACAAGAGAGAAATTTGTGTCTGTGCTAGTCTGTAGTACTACATCCCTAAGGACTTGGGAGCACATCCACACATGAGCTGAGCATACAGCTCTTATGGTGGTGTCCTCACCATTGGACACTTCTAGGAAGACCCCAACACTGGCAAACGGCAGCTGAATTCACAGGTAGTCTGTAGAGCATCTGGCCACCCTGAAGCTGAACTATTTGAAAATTTTATTTATTTTCCTGAATCCTTGGGAAAAAAAAGCTAAGAAGGGAATACAAAATGCACTTCAGTCCTCAAAAAATAAAATCCTTGTTAGAGAAGAATATGCCAAGTATTTTTTGTTCCTACAGCCAACAAGTTACTGCAGCTCTTCTCCTCCCCAGTACCATCATATGTTGTAAAACGACTGCCATTCCCTATTCAGTGTCTGAGATGCAAGACTGCAGTAACAGTGTTCTGATTTCTGTACCTCAGTACATCTCTGCCAGCCCATTGTCAGAAAAAATAAATACAGCAAATGAAGTGGATTTTCAGAATACATGTATCTCTGAAGAGCAATAAAGCACATGTTCTTTCATGATCACCCAGCTGCAATACCTATTATTACACTCTGAATTTAAATATGCTTCAAAAAACAAAATTTAAATCCCAGAATTATCACTAGCAACAGTAAAAGCTGTGCACTGAACACCCTCTTTTACTCTTGTTTTTCCTCTCCCTCCCAACCTTTAGGCAATCAACACATTGAAAATTCTGCCTACTTGGAGGAGCTTGCAGAAATAAGGAGTGAAAGCAGTTAAGACGTTCAAGAAACACTAGTCTATCATTACAGAAATACCAGAAAAGTCTCATTTTCCTGAGATGATATTTATTGAAAATGCAGAAGCCAGGAGAAAATACCATTTCTCCAAGGATTAAGATTTTTCATAGTATACTAATTCTCATCCTTTAAATACCAATACAATAGTTGCTTTTACTAATTCCATATTCAAGTTATTTCATATAACGTCTTGACTGGGACATGTGCTCGTTACTGCTGTTTTTCTAAAATGCTGTATGCATTGCTATAGAAATTCATTTCACAAGTCCTTTTTGTACCAGTCCCTTCAGGCAACACAAGGTTGTTCTCCTGAAACAAAAATTTCTCCTTTCAGTAAATTAAATACCACTGTATTTTGCCATTTTTCATGAAGCAACTTTTTGGTTTTGTAAAGTAACTGTCAGCTGATAAAAGCTACACTTAGGCCCCTAAAAATGATCACATGAAAACATGATTATTTTTGTCCCTGCATTTCTATTACAAAGATTACCTGAATAATTACATAAAAGGTAACAAGCATATAAAGTGATTGTTGTTACCACTGATACATAGTTCTCCTGCCAATAAGCATGTACAGCTTACAAGAAAAAAAAACCTCAGGTTTATGTTTTTATTGTTCACATTTGAGTTTTGCATTTGGCAATTAAAAAACAAAAACAGATCCACAGCTTGGCATCAATGTTAGGCATTAATACCATTCAGCAACATTGAGTTAAAAATAGAGCAGGGAATTCTTTACACTGTGTCAGTACAATATTTAAGATAAATAGAAAAGATTTCAAATGAAAAGTTACTTTAAAAATACAATTCTAATAAAAGAGAGAATCATATATTTGAATATCATGTATATTAGCATGACTGACCTATACCAATTTATACCACTTCATGCCTTTTAATCAAGAAAGAAATCCATAGTAGCTTTAAAAAAGCTACTTTAACTCACCTTTTTTCTTTAGGGCTTTTTTTCAGAAGCCTCAGCACATCTGACAAAATATACTGCAAGCAATCCAAAATGCCTAGAGAATATAGAGTAAATATAGCTTTTTTGGGCTAGAGTTCATTCTGCAAGTACCAGAGGAATAATGAAGTAGGATGGAGGAACAAAGCAGGGCTACAAAGAATATACACAAATTTGATCTGCCTACCTTTCCAGACCCAGAACAACAACTTATCTGGAATTATCTTATCTGTTTTAGACTTTCACAGTAAAGTTTGTGTCTGCTGACTCACTTCTGCGTTTGACGGGCCTACTCATCTCTCCTTCAACAGTCTAACTATTTGCAGAAGATTTCTCTGGAAGAATCACTGGTCTGGCATGAAATTCCTCTGTCAATCAAGAATTCAAGCTAGTCAGAAAACATCAACCTGAGAAGATTTTGAAGAAAAATAAATCTGTAAAATTTTCTGACTAACCTTCCATACTTAAGAATTTATCTCCTGCTGACCTCTCATATCACCACTACAGTATTTTCGAGCAATAGCTATGGAGTAAAATTATGAGCTCCACAGTCCCAAGTACTAATACAATAACTCCAAAACTATTTACACCAACAATCCATTAGCCCAGTTCACTGGCCAACGATCTCCTTCTACTCACAATGTCCAGTATGACAGTTTGCAACATGAATCCACTAAAATTCATGTTATTATAGCTACCTTACAGTGATTAACAGGGGCAGAAATCAGAATCCCTTAGGTTAAAAGCATCATTCTTTGGCTTAGCTTTGCAAGTGAATAGTGTAATTCTGACATTATTTTAACAAAGAAAACAAGACAACGCAAAATAATTTTTTTCAGAAAAAAAAAAAGTAAGCTATATTTTCAACTGTAGCACTAGACCCATCAAAAAGGTTTTCATCATAGATATTAGATAACGTGAACTGCAGTACTATTGCTCCAGGCTACTGCTACTTTTTCTTCACAAATTAACCTGAAGAATATAACAATATGTTTAAGCTGGGCTTCACTTCTTGGCAGTATCAATTTTGTTAAGGAAAAGAAGTCCAGATGCTTAACTCTGAAATAACCTTTTTTTCCTCTTTAAAACATTTCTGAGTATGGTTACCTATGGGAACTTTATGCAATATATATCCATAAAATATGAAATATAGTACTCATGTCAAGTAAGTCAATGAATAAGGGAAGAAACTGGTTAACACACACAAGATTAATACCAACTTCTTTTCTTTTGTAAACATACTCTTGCATAAAGAAAAAAGGGAAAAAATGTCATTTCCTTTTGGGATTCAAAATGGATTTAGAAAAATTCTGACCACTTAGACAAAACAAATGCTTGTTTTGTGACTGCATGCATGTTAAGTAAAAGATGTAGGAGGAGAACTTAGGAAACTGTGAGGTATGGCTCTAAATGACAATTCTAAGAACATGTTGCTTTCAATCTCACATCTGGTTCTTCCTGAAATTTGTTTTGTATATTACATAAAATATAACAGATGTAGCCCTACGGATAAAAAATACTTACTTGTTTCCATGAGGATCACTTTTCCATCTGTGTAGAAAACCACACTCTGTTAATCTTACCTTCAGAGCACCACAAAGCTCAACAGTATCTGCATCATCTACTACGGTTATTCGGAAGTTTGGAGTCTGCAGGAGTTCTTTGAAGAGAAGGCCATTCTCCAAGATTTTGCTGCCTGTTGAGAGAGAGAAAGGAAGAATAGAAAAAAAAGCAATGAATAATTTATAAAATATTATTTTGGCTTTCCTTTGCAAGTCAGAAAACTTGAAAGCAGAGATAAGGTTGTTCTATCTTTATCCTGAACAGATTCCCTCATTTTAAATGATTAAGGGTGTATCTACACCACCCTGAAAAGCTCTGCACTGAATAACTGTGGGTTTCTTCATAATTCATTACCTGTTCAGCAAGAAAGTCTAAAAAAAAAAAATGCCACTAATTCTCTATACTCTCCATTTTCTTTAAACTTTTCTTTTAAAAGAAATGTTAATAATAAAACAAAGGTAATTTAAAAATACTACAAGCACATTTCTACCAATTATTTTAAGGTCAGTTTTCAAGAGAAATATGTACTGATAAAGGCAAGTTACGGATATTTTCTCTTACCAGCATACTGACAATGGCAGCTAAGCTTCTGTGTATGGCAATTCAAACATTCAAAAAGAGATGTAATACAAAAACTATGCGTAGGATTGGGGAGAACTAGTTATTTTAATAATTTTAAAAGGATTACAGTAAAAAAAAAAAAGAAGCGATTTTTTTTTAGGTAAGATATATAGAGAGATACCATCTATGACTAGAACATCTGAGCTGGAATATATAATCATTTATCCAAATTAAGCACCCTGAAAAAAAAAAATCTTCAGCACAGCATTAACATAAGGCTATTTAATATTTGGAGGATGATAAAACACATGCTTAGTATTTTACCTGCAAAGGTCTGCTAGTCTCACTACTGAGACTATGAATTGCATTCCTCCCTCGCCCTCTGTTCCCAGTTCTCTCCCAGCACTTTGCCGAGTGTAAACATTCTAGGAACTCAACATTAAAAGAAGACAGACCCCCCTATTCCTGCTAACAGCTGATTAATATTGAAAACTGAAATGTGAACTACCGGATGCACAGTTCCAAGCACAGGAGCATATTTTAAGCATTTCAATTACTTGGCATATTACCTATTGTGGTTTCACAGAACTTCTCCGCTGCCACCTCGTTGGCAATGTTGGCTCCCATGAGCACACTGATGTCTATCTCCACCTTCTCGCGAATAATGTCGGAGATCAGCTTGAGCCCCTCTGGTCCTTCATCTATTCCCTGCAGCCAACATCAAAGCCAATTACTAAGAAGATCTTAGACATACTATAGAACAAGAGCACATCACCATTGGCTTTGCCCACGGGTAGGCACTACAACAAGGTCCATTCAGATGAGGGCTGAAGGTGACAAACTTGTTGGCAGAGAGACAATGAAGTTCCATGAGATGCTTCTGCTAGTGCTGTGACCTCTTGAAGATGATGCCTTCTTATATGAGGCAGCATCTAAAAATGCCAAATATTCATCTCTGTTGTTCAAAATCTCAGCTGGTTGAAATCAATATGTGCCTTCTAAAAACCAGTGAAGAATCACTGAGATACCAATTGTGCATCAGCCCTGCACTTGGATCTGACGTTGGACCAAAACTCACCAGATGGCAAACCAATGGCTTTTGTTGCAAAGAGGAGAGATTCTCTTGTGTTTAAACAGCTTACTAGCAGAAAGACAACTTAATCATCTTGAAGAATACTACTAGTTGAACAAAAGTACACAAATATGAAAGCTGAATTGAGAACACTTTCATAAAGCACCCTTTAGAAATTTTATAGAAGGTGAAAGCAGGTGCAGAAAACAGGAGTTTAGAAATGATTGCCCCAGAGATTAATATGGAATGGATGTACTCCGGTGCTCTGAAGTGCCTGGATCAAAGACTCAGAGAAGCCACTTCTTTCTCACAAGATCCTTCCTGCCACCTAGCTAAATGCAGATTTCTTTTGTGCTTTGAAATCCTAGGGAAGGCAGACAAGGAAGCTATCTGAAGCTACTGATATGGTCTCCTTTTTTTTTTCCTCCCCAGAGATGGCTTATATAACCTTCTATATAGTAGTATTTAGAATGTTTGTGAGGAGGGATATACATGGCAATTTCAAATTAAATTATACAACTTAAAGGTAAAAAGGCAGTGTGATCCACTACTACTTTAAGATATACTCACACACGCACATATATACATACATACATGCACACACATTTATTTAATCAAATGGCATTTCAGGCAGCACTCTGTAAAGCTGCCATTCCATAAATAATATGATGCAAGAGACATACAAAAACAACTGAATAAATTCCAACTGTTAAAATATAAACAAGAGTCGATGCATTTCTGCCTTATTTTTCAACCTACAGTTCTTAATACACAGCTCTGCCTTCTATTCTTTTATGACCCATATAGAAAGAATCCGAAAGCAAGCAGATATACCTGTCACGTTTTCCCTAATAGTGCCAATGATGTCCCCACAAAATATCTATAAGACTTCTTCTCCATCCTCCTAAGCAAGCAATTAATAAGCACCACACGCATATTGGAAACAATTCCCAGCATGTGACTACACACACCTCAGCTATTCATGCCAGGGAAAGCTAGGGGATGCTTGGGTGCCAAATTCAGCTCTGCTACGAAACAGATGCAACTTCTGACAAATTCAAGGAGAACTGCACCTATTTCTTCCAGAGCCAAATCCAATACCAGATGACAGACAACAGGAAAAATAAATAAATAAAAATCAAGTTTCCAATATGGGAATTTCTACTGGGCAGCAATGTTCCCAGGCAATGCAAGCCCAGTTCAGTAGTCTTACCACCTGAATCCTAACATGCCTGTCAAGAGTAATGCTACGAGTCTGCATGGTGGTTGATGGAAAGAAGACCAGTATTTGGGTTGTCTGAAGCGTGTTCTGAGTGATCGTTACAACCCTGAGTCCTACACTCTGTGCTCTACTACATCATAAGCTACACACAAGTGAGACTCCGTTCTTCTTCCATAACAAATGATTTGTTAGATCTTGGCAGATATTGGCGATCAGAACATATGTAAAGTATCACAGCTGCAAATGTTTCAACAGGAGCAGTAAACGTCTGTATTTGCCAGAGCTTCAGTTTTATTTTCATATATTAGACTCTACGTCAAGATTTGATTGTTAAAAAAAGAGGCGGGGGTGGGGGAGACTAAAGAGTACATATTGCTAATTTGCCAAGCAAGTACATCTGATTTAGAGAGCAGAGAAACAAAGGTGTCACCAGTGCCATTTTTAGAAGACAGTTGTACTTCAGCTGCCAAAGTTAACACAAGCCACTTCAGTAGCTTTAGTGCCAAGCGTAATGAGATGAAGACTGTTAAAACACTGGTGAGAAAAGTGCACACAGAAAAGCTGCAAGAGTAGGAGACAGAATGCATTCCTGCCTCTACCCTTTCTGCTCAATCTCTGCCCTTTCATCTTAGAAGATACATATGCAATTATGCCTTTTGATGAAAGCTGACAACATGTACTTTGCATTCTCCTGCAAAGAAATTGAAAGGCTGTGCACAATTTCTTTCAAAAGACCACCTACTGATGCAGAGATGCAATGGGACAGTGGGAGGCTGCCTCAGTATCAGTTCAGTTTTGCATGGCAGGTGTTACTACATTTTTATTTTAAATACACTGGACAGAATATGGATTTTTATATTATTATTAAAGACAAATGCTCCCCTGTTCTAAACATAACCCATTAATTAAGACTTCTAAAGCAATACAGGTCTGCATTCAGAATTTGGAGATGCCGATACAAGTCTTCATTTACTCAAGTGATTTCATGAAATAATTATTCCTAGGATTACAGACATGAGAACGTAGTTCACATTTAGCAAATTAAAGCATTACGGAATAAAGTTTATCTTGACCTTGTAGAAGAAATAGGCAAAAACTGGTAACTTCAAAAGCAATAATGCTTTGACATTTAAGAGTATTCAGGACAGTCGTATCATTTTGATGCTACGCATTCAAGCTCTTGCAGCTCTGCTTTATTTTATCCTTCTACTTCACGAAAAGCTTCTTCCAGAAAATGCAGCCAGTGCACCAGGGAAACATTGCCTTTTCATATATCTCAGCAGTACCTCAGGTTAGCACAAACAAAACACAGCGCAGCTTAGATGAGCTTAGCAAACGAAAGAGAGAAGCTTGTAGTCAGTAGTGATAAAGGGATTTTTCTTTAGCACATATCTGTAAATGAATCATTTGCCAGAAAAGACAACAGAAAAGGAAACGTGTGCTGATAAAAATAAATGGCCTACTCTCAACAAGTACAAAGCACCAACAAAGAAACGTCTTCCAAAGCTCATGGGAGCCGCTCATCTTTGCAGTTAAGCACACTAGAGGCTGGGAAGATAAACACACCACATACCAGAATTCTCTTGCCACCAAAACTACAAAAGCCCCTGGTGAAACACTTACCCCTGTTTTCTACACTTCTACCCCTTCCTGGCCCCCGTGCTTAAAGTGGTTTATATTTTCGATCGTGCTGAACGACTGTAGCATCTGTTGCTACAACACAGTCTTTGACATGAACAAGAGCACTATCACTCAGTCATACGGGATTCTCTCAGCAGCTCTTAAAACGATCAGCTGTGTGTGGGGGATATGCATTAACAACCAGACCATTATGCTTGTGCTCTGCTCTCCATCTAATGATGCGTTTGGAAACAAGTGAAAAATTGGAAAATTGGGTGGTGCAAAACATATTCCCTCCTCCCTTCCTTTTAAAGGAAGCTTTGTGAACATTCTCATTTTCCTCCTACTGCAAGCACTAACCTAAAATAACACACTGTATAACAATCCACTAATGTCTGAGAAATTCCAGTCATATTTCAGAGAAGGTTTAATGGAACAATTACAGACTTTTGCTATCAAATTCTAAACCAGCTGGTTTTAGAAGATTCCACAAAACGTTCTCAAAATTGACATACAGCATTTATTATACCTTTATGAGAGTTATACCAAGAGCTTTCCTGGGTACTCGTCCAGTGATTTCATCACAGATCTTATGAATGAATTGATGAGGAATGACAAAGACCAGCAAGTCTGCATCCTTCACAGCTTCATTAAGGTTTGGGATAGCAACCTGTACAGTTATGGGTGAGAAAAGCCAGATTAAAAAAATTAACACTGTTCACACATGTTGTCAAATATGTAAAAAAACATTTTGGTCTTCTATAAAGTGCTACAAATTACTGTTCTTCATCATTGAAAATAAGTATCAACACAATCTTCCTACAAAAGCAAAAGAAGCTTTTAAACCAACCACTTTATGCCTTCAAAGCGTCTTTACAGTCACCTGTAATGTTAATGCAAGGAAATGTATAAGCAAGCGATGGAATTTAAAACATCAAGTTTGCAAGACTCGTAAACCAACGTGTGCCTTAACATTCAAACTTATGAGTTATTAAAGATAAAAGAAGCTTCTTTCTCTTTGACAAAATAATCTCAAATTGGACATACCACTGCATGCTGAAAAGTTTGTTCCTTGTACACTCAGATTTCTCCTTCACTCCTTTTTACACCTACTAGTTTATATTCACTGTGTACTAATATTTTGTTTATCCTTTAAAAAGATGACTTATTTCCAAATAAGCCCTGTCAGTCTCTACTTTTCTAACACATGATGACCATTTTAAAATAAGTCAGGCTTAAAATCTGGCAAGAAGCTCATCCTACTGACAAAAAGAACCAACATGAATGAGTAGGTCGTAACCGGCAGAAACACCATGGATTTCACCTTTAATGGCAGACAAAACTGCTCTCCATAGCAATTCATGCTTTTCCTGCCCAGAATTTGCTGCTGATCTTTCAGCTGCTGCAGTCTCTGCCTATAGTGCTTTGTGGGCCAGACTCACCACCACCCACTCACCACTCCATTACCCCAACACTAATGGGATGTGGTCCCATCACTCTGCCCTGGCGGAGGTAGAAATCTGTTGGCCTGCGCATGTTAGAAGGCAACATAGAATAAATTGTAAATAATCTTGAGTGTTTCTGCTCTTGCTGTCATCCTACAGCACTTTTTTAAACACTTCCAGAGTATTTGAAGTCTCCTCAATCCTAGTTGATCAGCCTGCAACCTTCCAAAGTCAAGGCCAAATTTTTATATCAGGCATGGGCAGAACCCTTACTGTCTTTCTCATTTTCACATTTATTTGCATACACAAAAGCTGTAGTAATATAAAAATACAAAAAAACATATGTTTAATATATATACTTCAGTAATTTTACTTGTTCCAAATTTTGATCATAGAGTTTGAAATATGATAAAAACTAAAGACGTTAACAAAACAAATTTCTACCTCCATTCACAGCATGAGCAAAATTCCCACAACTCCATAACTAGATCAAATTTATCTTCTCAGCCTTACCACATTATCTGGCAGCTTGTATCCAGGGAGATATTTTACATTTTCATGTTCATTATTTATGATATCTGTCAGTTTTCTCCCATTAATATTCTCCTCAAACACCCACATCTTCACTGTAGAAGCAAACTTCTGCATTTTTTTTACATTATTGCCTATTATTTTGGCAACTGCAGAACCCCTGCAGAAAAGACAGCAAAAATATGTATTTAAAAGAATATATAATGTTGTTCTACAATAAACAGAAATCCACATGCTACTGGACCAAATATTTTTTTAACTTTTCCAATCTAGTAAAAAAATAGAGTAGAAAAAAAATACAGCAGTTATTCATGCCTGTTCTTTCTCTCAAACAAATATGTCTAGAATACATTGGACTTAAACATTTATCAAAAAATTCTATATTTATTTTGTCATTTTACTGGCTATCCAGTGAGAATTTGGATAATTTTATTTGCACATATGAAAGGGATTATATGCTCAATCCAGTGGCAGAAGTTACATACTATTATTTCATTTTTAATTCATAAACTCATTTTTAAAAATGGATTACTTTCACCTTTAGCAAAAAGGAAGTTTTCTTTACTAAGATGACTAAACCATCCATTTTTGCAAATATTGATAGGAATTTAAAGACTGGGAGCATTTATATCTTGCATAAATTGTATGTATGGTCATGTTGCCAATCTCACAGAATTTAAGTGTTGCAATGGTATACTCTGAGCTCGCAGACTGACAATGCATCGCTCTTAGCCTCATTTTCTCTCTAAGAACAGCACAATGAAGCCTAGAGGATAGTTATCAATTTTACTTGCACTACTCAAGTCTCTAAGCAATAGCAAAATTACTCAGAATTACTGAAGCTACACACAAGAGGAAAAAACACATCTTTCTATTCCAGTAGCTGGGATGCTACAGACAAGAAAAAGATGCAACTTAATAAAGTCTACCAATCTAAATCCCTTTCCTTGAATCTGGAAAAAAAAATCATTATTACTTCATAATTGCTGATAAATGACTAAGCAGACCATAAAGATTAGAAAGATATGATAAAGATAAGCAAAATCACTGACCAGAAGTTTACACATTTCTGCACATTTCCTTGCTTCTTTCTGCTACTTCAACTTTTGCTACTGCAACTTTATGGTATGTTAAAAGCAGGGAAGGGAAAATACTGCACACACTTTTTTAGAAGATGAGAGAGCTCTGCCTTAACAAACATAGCTATATACAGAACACTCCCCTAAATTTACTACGGACATTACTTGTAATAAACTTGTGGTTGGCATGTAAACCAAGCCGATTTGTTCTGCCATAAGATTTACATATGGCACAACTCATTGGGCTATATTAAAAATGTCTGCAACCACACGCCTTCCTAATGTTACTTTCTAAGTAGCAGAAAAAAAAATAATATCTGAAGCTGATCTTCAGCTAAACCATAAAAGAGCATGTCTTAGAAGACTAGACTTTATTTCACTAACAGCACTGCACAGTGTAAAACTCCATGGGGTGAGGTGGGTGATATGGAAGCCTCAATATTTTTTCAGAATAAACACCCTGGTCACAACTAATGCAGCCTGGAGACCACCCACATGGCTTCACCTCAAACTAATTTTTTTAAAAAGCTGAAAGAGCAACTGAAGCAACTGAACCTAGATAGCAAGTACATTTTAGCCATCCCTTCATCAAACTGTCTGAAGAGATCCTTCGTGCCTCATGAGCCTATGAGGGTAGGTTAAACAACCTTAACTTACTAAGCCCCAATTAAGTCCGTCATCTGTCACCAAGCTCCTATTCCAGACTACCATATGCACATGCTGTGGTTTCCCCTGCAGTGGCAGGCAACTCACCAGTTCCATCTTCCACAGTTCAGATATTCACAAATGCAAAGTACTATCAGACCACATAGGGTCATACAACAGAAGGTGTTTTGAATTCTTTGAAAAAAGCAAATTCACTACTGCAGATTTATACACAAATATAAAATCTGGTTTTTGGGAAATCACCATCTTCAGCTTTGAATTGCACTAAGTATTTTGTATGCTTAAGAGTTGATAAAGGCAGATATAACAGACTGTCCAACTGTGATTTTCAAATGGTATGTCATTATAAAGTTTAACACCGTATACTTCCTATAACATTTATTATATTATTATTTAATACTGAAATGTCTCAGTTGTCTCTTTTTAAAAAATAATACATTTAAATCTTTGAAAAATGAAGAACCAGCTAGTCTTAGTCCCTGAATTCAAGAAGTTTCTCCAGATTAGCTTCTCATTTTATTTTATGTTGAAAGAGCTGCTGTAGGAATGAATTAGACATGGACAAGCAACTGACTCTGAGTCCAAGACTTGGTGAAATACAAGTTCACAACACCTGCCAATCCAATCAACAAGTTCTCTTCTGCATCCCAGAACTCCTCAGTATGCAGTCTGGACTCATTCACTGGAATTTCTGGCTCGTCTTGCAGTATACTCCTGACACACAACAAGGCAAAGTAACTGGAGTTCTTGACAGTTTAAGTGTAGCACTAGCAGTTCTAGGAGGACCTGGATTGTGATACTTGGTGCCTGCAGCAGTTCAGCTGCACAAGAAAAAACAGACTGACATTCCCTCATAAACTCTGATCAACCCTAACATGCTCCAAGGGCACTTTCAGTGTTCACCATCTACTATTCACCTTTACCAGCTGAGTACCACTGTTGGTCTGCTCTCCTCTCATCAGATTAAACTGCATCATTGAGGTACTGCCCTCGAATCCTGAGGCTTCAAGATCTATCTCTGAAGTCCCTCTTCCTGTTGAGGTGGGCTCTGTCTTAAAGATTTTAATACAATCATGTATCCACCCCATAAGCAGCTTACAGATGGACACAAGTAGCAAAAAAAAAGCGCAGCTCCTGCTCTCCTGTGACTCCTGAAGCATCTGTCCTGTCCCATGATCTTTCATGAGGTGTTAGGAGACCCTTGCCAAGTAACTTCATTGTTAAGGTCACCTTCCCTGCAGCAAACTGACCAAACAAGTTTGACTGGAGGTAGTTTATCATCTGAAAAGGATTAGCACAACCATTCTAAACTGTCCTTGTCCTGCCAAGCTCCTTTAGCCTGTTTTTTGTTTTGTTTTTTTTTTGGTCTGAGATGTAGGCTAAAGGGCTGCAAGAAAGCAAAGACATTCATACTGTTCATACTGTTACAGGCACTTGTGGAACAAACTCGCCTTCTCACACAGAACACAAGAGTCTCTTGTGGATTGTGGAAAACACAGAGTCTCCAAACTGCTAGGCAGGCAAAGCCCCACTTGGTTCAGCTACTTACACACTGACCGCTCAGGTATCGCCAGTTTTACTCATGACATCCAGGTTTCAAAAATATATAACCTTAAAATACCAATTCTAAGATGCATGTAAGTGCTTTGCTTTCCTTCTCATTTCATGCTTTTGAACTTCATAGGCTTTTGTTTTAGGAGCACAGGCCCCAACTAAGACACTTATGTGCACAAATACGCACTTACATTAACCAACTCCTGTTTAGCTTAAAGGTTACATATACTACTGAGTCCAACTGCTGTCTTCAGTCAGAATCTGGTATCTGTCATCCCTTGGACTTGCAGAGGACACCTACCACTCCGAGAATTGTTTTCAGAAACAAAGCTGTTACACATCAAATTATTTGCTATTTAAAATCTTTTTACTACTTCTGTTTCATCTATCCTACCACATATTTTTTGCCACATTGCTACCAAATATGAAATTAATTATCAGTCATTTAAAGAAATTTATCCTCAAAAGAAAGAAAAAAAGCTGAATGCCCAGAAACAGCAGCAACTTCTTTCTATATCACAGGCGTGGGCATTTTGTCATCCATCCCTTTAGACTGGAGTTGTTCTTGTTACAAAAGTGATGTAGTGAAGCGGAAACAAAATAGACATGCACAAGGGCATGGCTAGCAGGTAACCTCCATGAATCTTCCTGCTTCTGGCAAGTTGATTTCACAACAGCTCAACCATAAACACAGTTAAACTATTTGCACAACTTCTCACTAGGTTTCAAATGCGGAAGAATGACATCAACACTCCTAGAAGCCTGACAGGCCTAACTACATAACTTCCTTTTGATACACATTGCAATGCCCAGGATTGCCCAGTTCACCTTACAAGCTAGATCAAGGTGAGCAAGAGCTGCAGCACCGAAACCGTGTCAGCCATGAATTCAGCAGGCCCCTGGGAAGAAAAAACATAACTCTGCAGCTGCTGGTTTGTTAAAGTCTGCAAAATAGCACCAAAAGCCAACTGCATTTAGCAGGCATCAAGCCTAAGATCACTTTGGCAAAAGACTGAAGTCTTGTTTAACAACCTGTAGTACCTTGCTCTTGCAACACCAAACTCCTCTGTAATGTTAATTGAACATATAACATATGTTATGTTATAACATATTGTGTCTGCTTGACAAATACAAAATAGAATGTTATCAGAAATAATATATGCTTAGCATTAGAAATTAGAGTGGCAAACTGTGAAGATACATTTACATAATACTTTGTCCTTAACTTACACCCTACAAATAAAGATCCAATGCAAAATCTATGAATAGGGATGATGGAGAAATTGAGAAAGTGGGACAAAAGAGGATTATGTTTATGGCACTGTTCTCAGAGAAATTATTAGGAAAGCTCTTGCTTTCACTGGACATGACAGTGAGACCGTGAGCACATTTAAACCTAATTATAAGCTTGTGAGAGACAAAAGAAAACCTTGTCTCAAGCCTTCTGTATGCCTCAACAAGAGCTATTGAAAAAAAAGAAGAGGCGTTCTGAATAATTAGGTGTCCTGCCACTCCTCTTAGAAACCAGCAAATAAAATAACATAATAAAATAAAATAAAATAAAATAAATCGAGACGTTTGACTGTCACTTTGGGAGGGCGGTGGGCTTGCTCACGAAGCCCTACAGCAGCACTCTGTGAGCAGGGACCTGCTGAAAACAACAAAAAGCGTCCAGTGACTTCAGTGCCCGTGCCAGCTGGTGGAGAGGAGTCACTCAACAAACACCAGGTCAAAACCACCCCCCAAAATAACTTTATACGGGAAGAAGCTGCTGCCTGTAACACCGCCCGCGCGGGGCCCGGCACCACCCCGGCACGAGACCGATCCCCGCGTCGGTCGCGCGGGGCGGCCGCCAGACCCGGGCCCACGGCGGGCCGCGGCCGCACTCACCAGTTGCCCGAGCCCACGATGCAGACCTTGAGGGGCGCCGAGGAGAGCGCCATGGCCGGCAGCAGCGCTCGCCCGCGCCCGCCAACGGCCGC
>VWPW01031887.1:89354-110680 GCA_013389825.1 Crypturellus undulatus | reverse complement strand
CTTTTCCAACCAGCATGCGCAGGGTTAACTGTTCTGCAAATCTCTTTCAGTTAGAGGCTACCAGACACCTAAAATTGCACTAGTTAGGTTGCTTTACAGAGTCATTTTAGCTGAAGTGGTGTTAACTACTACCTGGTGTTCTTGTTTCTGCTCAAATATGGGCATTTTCCTTTACCCTGTTGGTGGGTGTGCTATGAAATTAAACTAAAACTAAAGAAGGAAAACAAATCAAATCAGCTTGTGCTGGTATCTCTGTGTCCATTTCTTTCATTTCCTAATGTGGAAGAGTCCTCATCATTTCAGTGCTGTGAGGATGAGCTTGTTTGTGTTTGCATTATGGATCCACAGTCAGGAAGATTCAGCATAGCTTTTTTGCAGGCAGATTGGGGAAGGGAGAATCCTATAACTGGATAGGAACTCAGGTAACTGGTGTCTAAACACTGAATGAATGTTAAAATGCTAGAAAAAAAAATGCATTCTTTAAAGATGGCACTATTGCAAATGGAGATTTTTATCCAGGAATAAAGTATTGACCACCTTAAGCTATCTCTCAAGTAAGAAGCGGCCATTGCTTGTTTGTTTTACCATTGCTCAGGTAGAAACCTGAGTTTGTACCAATCTCAGGTGAAGATTCTTGCCGTTTCCTCAATGTTGACAGAAGAAATTACCTTCTGCCTCTTGGAGGCTTGAGTTCAGGGCCTGGCATCCTAGCTTTAAAGAGCTGCCAAGAGGTGGGACAGAGCAAAAGCAATCTAATAGGCAATCTCAGTGAAATCAGAAGAGGATTTTCATCCTCTTCTTACATAAGAAGAGTGCATGCTCGTGATGCAGCCCTGACAACCCAGGTACCGGGTATACAGTGAAAATATTGATGAGCTGAATCACATGTACATCCCATTCTGCTGAATGTGACACAACAGGCGGCCAAAAGGGAAGTGGCAGACAGCTGGGGGCTCTAATATACCAAGCCGTTTGTCTGCATCATAGGTGTTAAGGCCGAAGATTTTGGACTTTGTGCTGAAGCAGCTGAGGAACAAGCATATGTTCCCTAATGCCAACTTTCTGCAGGAGCCGTATGACCTCTTCTGACAGCTGAAACAGGCACCTGGGACTCAATAAACCACTGTCCAGGATTTGGCAGATCGGATCTGTCAACACCCCCAAAGATTCAGTCAGTATCCACAGGTTTGGTATATCAACCTATAATTTTATTACAGGAAAAAAAAAAAGAGAAAAAGAAAAAAAAAAGATTGATATGGACAACAAAGATAGATACAATTTCAATGGGGGAGAAAGTAATAAGCAATAAAACCACTGGTAAATTCTTATTTTATGGAATAGGAATGCGGTTTTTCTCTATGTGGTTCATTACTCCAGTGTCTATAGAGATTAATCCTTTTGCTTTTTAACCTTTCCCATCGCCTTATTTGAGTTTACATATGCTGATGAAAAACACAGCATGTATTAATCATCACAAGATTGAGAAGAACAAAGACAACTCCTGTAAGGGCAGTGTAAGGCTCTGATGTTCTCTAGTTAACATGCACTTATACTCACACTTACCTGTATACTACTCATGGCACTTATAGCTTAATACATTTGAACTATTCTAGATGTCTGTTCCTTCGCTTCTGGGGAGTTCTGCATTCATGTGACATTCCACCATTTATAAAAACCTGGAAGGGCCTCTATAAACCCAGTAGCTAGAGATAATAGATATGTCAGTTGTAATCTACAGCTGCAGAAAGTCCTATACAAAGCAAAAACATATGGCTACAGGAAAATATAGGAAACGTACAATAGGGGGTTATATATATATATATTTTTATTCATTGCTAATTATTGAAAACAAGCCTGATTACCTACCTGGAAATTTTTGTTCAGTATTTTCTGTTTGATTATTCTGATTATTATATATAAAGCATGCTTCTTAGGATAAACTTAAAAGCATTACCTAATACTTTCCTTATTTCCTTCTTAATGTCCTGTGTGAAAGTTAGGAATCTGGTTAATAATTAATTAGGGCATTAGAAGCTATATAAGGTCTTAACACACCTTGAGTTATCTGAAATTTGCCTGCTAATTTCATAAGGTTTTTTTTTTACATACATGCTGATGTGTGAGTGTGGAATTGGCAAAACTATGTAACCTCTTTAGTAGTATAATCTCTTTAGCTCAGCGATGGGTATGCACTAGGTTGCACAGCTCCGCCTCTCTGAGCAGATGCTCTCAAAGGGAAGAAGGCTAAGATGCGTAATTAATATTTTCATAAAATGCTTCAGTTTCTGAAGTATCTTGTAGGCAGATGGAGTGAGGTCCCTGCACAGTTTCGACATATGTAGATGTAATTGAATAATGGAGTTAAAGAGGTGTTCTGAATGTCCCGCAATCTTAGCTTGTTGAAGGTGGGATAAAAGGGAATGAGGTAGGTTTGGCTTTTAGGTTTTTTTTTTTTATTATTATTCCCAAGGACTTGTGGACTGGTGCATTGCCTGAAGGTCACAAAAAAAGACAGGCACATTAAGGCCTGACAAATGCTGACATATACAAACATTTGTATCTTTCCCCACCACCAACTCCCCCCTCCATTCCTTTTCATCCTTTCTTCACATAACCCGTTTGCTTACCTGCACCTATCTGTGCTTTTGCCTCAGTCCCCCTCTCCTTTATCCATCACAAAATTTCTCCTTCATACCCATCTAACCCCAGACTCCTCTACCTTGCTCTCTCTCTAGCTGACCATTCTGCACTTTTGAGGATAAAAAGTTATGAGGAAAGGAAGGTGTTTTTAGTATTAAAAGTACATTTTACACTCAGGAAAATATAATCACTTAATCTGTAGAGAGCTACTCACCTCCTACATAGACAGGCACCTTCAGTATAAGTCAATTTTCCAAATATAACAGATCTGTCTTCCCAAAGGAAAATGATTATTTTCAACTTTTCTTAGAGATCATACTGTAGATTTAAGAGAATTGCAAGATAAATACAATTTAATCCAAATTTGGAACCTAGGACAAACACAAATTATAAAACTTAATGGATAAGGAGAAAATATAGAAAATAGATGCCTCCTTTTTGCTTCATAATTACTGTGTATCTTACAGACCTGTAGGCGCTGTCTAATAGCTTCCCATTCCTCATCTGGGAGGGCAGACTTTGGTAACCCAACACCTAAGTAAAACTAAAAAAAAAAATCAAAGAATTGCAGAATAGGATTCATCTCTGTTTATGCTTGTAAGCCTGGTTCCACCTCACCTGCACCTTTCAGTATTTCAACCTCAGCAAGACAAGGGTTCTCAGTGGAGAAGCAGTTTGCACAGTTTCGTTTTATTTTATCCATAGCCTTAAGTCCGTGCAACAGAAACTACAAGAACCCCAGAAACACCAGCACGTATTCCTAACAGATGGAGGTCTCTCTCTCGCTCCTACCTCTCATGGTACTTCTAACAGGCAACCCGTTACCAACAGTTGTTTGTGACCAATCATTCCATGAAGCCCCAGTGTTATGACATTATTAGCTAAGGTTATGGCATCACTTATTTCCTTCTTAATGAAAAGGCCTTGGTCAGTGAAAAGGCCTTTGTCCTCAAGCTGCTCCTTCCCTGTGCTTCCTTTTCCTTTGTATTGACAGAAGTGTTTCTGCAGTCTGTACAGCGAATCAATTTGCAGAACCGGCTGGGTTTGCTTGTTTTTCCAGCTTAAAGTGTTTGCTGAACAGCAACCTAAGCCATAACATAAGGAGACAAATATCTGACTAAGCAACTTACCACAATTAGATTTTATTGTGGGAAACAAAGCCTAAGCATGAAGAAGAGATGGCAGGAAATGGAATTAAACCAGCTCAGGGCAACACTGATTTTGAGAAATACAGGTGTGCTAATTAAGTGTTTGTTGCAAACCCTTGTCTGGAGAGCTGTTTCAGAAGAATTTTTTGTCATTGTTCTGGCCTATAAATAAGGAGCATTGAAAGATATTCTTCACAAAAAGGGGGAAAAAAGTAAGCTTTGTTCTACATAGTGGAGAAGGACTCTTTGTTTCCTTGAAGTGCAGATGGCCCCAAATCTTTCCATTCTTTTCAGCCTTCTATTCTTATCTTCTTAAAGATGGCTCTTAAAGAGTCTTGATCTCGCCCATCTCACCTTGCTTGCTGAACCCTTTGGAGGGCAGGGAGGAATGCTTTCTTTCTAATCTTTCCCCTGCAAAGCAAGCAGTGAGAGAGCTTTATCTTTGGAAGTTAAAAGAAGCAGTGGTGAAAGAATGTAGGGCCTGTTCACTGCTGTTTAGCGGGTCAGCTTTGATAAAGCACAGATCAGACCCTCTGATAGGACCCCTACATCTGCTAGGGACAAGCTAGTGCTCCCAGCCCAAGGCCCCACTCTTATCACAGTTCTCATCATAAAAACAAANGGGTCAGCTTTGATAAAGCACAGATCAGACCCTCTGATAGGACCCCTACATCTGCTAGGGACAAGCCCGAGGCCCCACTCTCATCACAGTTCTCATCACAAAAACAAAACTTTTGCATGCCCTGTTTTGGATCTGCCTCCTTCCAGAAAACGTGGACTCTTGCAGATCTATAAAACCATCCTCGTGCGACTGTGCAGCTCTGATCTACAGAACTGCCCTTTTCCAGCTAAACAGGGCTCTTACCAAGGACAATAAAGTATAACTGAGCTCTAGGAGGAGAGAGTAGAGGCCATTTTTGCTAAATGATATTTATTAAATTCTTGCAAAATTATTAATCGAAAAAGGATTGGGGGATATGTCAACCTTTTTTTTTTTTTCCCTTTCCCATGCAGTATATTGACTGCTAAGGAGATTATTGTAAAAAAAAAAAAGGCAATGAAACTAAAACCCGGATCTTTAGATAAACCGCACTGGCTAGTGTCCATGTTACATAACTGTTAGCTGTTAACTGTGGCAGCTAGGAACAAAATGAATACCATGTCTGCGTGCTAGTCTGCACCATTACCTCTGAGTGCTGCAATTGGGAACATTCTCCTCTAACTCAAGGGGGATGGTTTGTGCCTCTTCACTCATGACAGTGATGGCCTAGATGACTACGGGGCTGCTGCAAATTTGTTCTGCAGTTTCTGTGTATTTTTATTGGCGTCACTGTCTGCACATTTAAATTTAAGGGAGTTTTGCATGCCACTGCAAGCTCCTAGCAAGAAATAATGAGGATTTTCATAAAGTTGCTGTATAGTATCAATGTTTTTTTGGTCTGTTTGGTATATGCTGTGTACTAGCATCATGGTGGTACTGGGCTACTCAGCTCTGGGCTGAGGTACATTACTGCAGGGAAAGACCTGGTAACAAGGAAGTCAAAATGACTTTGGGGCTTGAAGGGAAAACTGATTCTGGCTGGTCAAGCTGTTAAATTAGTGTCTGGTGAATCGAACAATGGAATTAGAAGTTCATGGACATAACCTCATTATTGTGGACAATGGTTAACAGGCCAATAAAGAGGGTTGGCTGAGGCAGAGTTACCAGAAGCTCCCTTACTCCCCACACCGTCCAGTCACGCTTCTGTTCACATGCTGGGGAAACACGGCTAAGTGCCTGCCCAGCTCTCCCATCCATAACGGAATCTGATGCACTCCCACGCCGTCTGTGATCAGGATGGATCCCCATATAGTTTTGCTTTACTAATGCTTTGGTAGCCTTTGCTACATCCAAAATTAATTTCAACCAGGATGCAGCTACCCTGCCGTCTGAATAGGTTCTGGAAAACAGCCTTAGTGCTTTCACTAGAAATTTTTGGTAAATCAAGATGTGAAGTTTATAATTTCCAAAATGAGGATTGGGCAGCGAAGGCAGCATTAGCATGCTGAGTGCTGACCTAGATAGGTATGCCTTTATTTCTAGCTGCACATCAGATACTCAAAGCCTTATGCAATCTGAAGAAAATATCCAGATAAAGTTATTGTAGAAAGAGATGTACTTCCTGATGTTTTTTTTAAATAATCATGTCCCACGATTCCTGCTGGATCAGTAGTATGCCAACCTGGAACTCTCAAGAGGTATTTCTGAACATTTGCTTGTTTCTGCTCAACAGTTTTGCATTGATATAGACCATGTGGAATTGCATGTAGTTCCACAATTGATTTTTCTGTTGCATTCAAATTTCATTATATGTCACTGTTATTTTTGGAAGAAATTTGTGAAGTCTCTATCGAACGAAACTGAACTGGGAACCCTGGAATGTGTTTTTCACAGTGTCAATATTTTGAAGCAATGAACAATGAAATTTCACAAGGACAGTAAGATAAGAGAGAAAGGTTCTGTATTTTTAAATGGAAGTGCTTCCTAAAAAATGTTTCCTTGGCATTTTATCTTGGCTGCTGTGAGAGCCCTGAGTGCATGCAAAGGCTCTAACTGACCTACCCAGTGTGTAACCATCTTTCCCAGGAATGTTCTGCTCCAGCCCCTGTCCCACCGTCTCCGGCTGCCCATGTCCAGTCGCCTGTGGTGGGTGCAGCTGCACAGTGTGGGATCAGGCTGCTCCGAAAACAGACAGGTCGTGAGAACGGAGCGTGGGAAGCCTCAGGTAGGACCAAGTTGTGTGTTCCCATTCCTGCCCGCTCCTGCTCTTGTCTTGGGCCTTGCTCTTGGTCCTGAGCTCTGCTGTAGGTATGTGACTCCTGGCCTTGTGCATTGGCCATCCCTGTGGTGCCTTCCTGACTCGTCCTCCTGGCTGGCCTTGAGCCTGCTGGATGTCTGCAGGCTCTGCGGACCATCCATGGGCCTTGGGCTGAACCTGGGCACAGTTGGGAGAGCTGCTCTGCTGCTCTCGTTCAGGTGCTGCGGGACTGCCCCGTGTTGGGGAGGCTGCTGTTCCTGCCTGCCTCGCTGTCCCTGCTCAGCTCTCTTTGCACATCAGCTCACACATACCACTGCTGGAGCTGACATATTTTTCTACTCAGCTTTAAGAGCTATAATCACACAGGTATAGTTAAAATTAATTTTCAGCACAGCAAAGCATAGTTTTTTTTTAGCTATGTAGATGCACCTGTACATGTGCCAATAGGTGACAGCAGAAACAAGCCTGACAACAGGACAAAGATGCCCTGCATAGAAAGGCACTCACTTGTGATCCTGCCTGGCTTCACTCATGTGAGCAGTCGCAGAGCCTGCTCATTTGAGTAAAGTCATGCAGGCTCAGGGGCTAGGGCCAGAAGCAAAAAACAGTTAATACGTGACTAGTCATAACAGGGAAGGTACATACAAAGGGCAAATTACTCCAGATTACAAAATTATTTAAAAAATGGAAGTGAAAACCTGTTCTTATTCTCTTCTCCTAGAATTAAAGCAAATCCCTCTATTAGGATGTAAGATCACATTAAAATAAATGAAGTAGGATAAAGAAAATATATATACATGTAAAATATGCTATATATGAAAAGTATACTATAAATGCTGAGCAGAATACCAGGATTTATCAAAAAGTAGCTTACTAACTCTTCATGCGAAATGTAAAAGCCCCAGCAACTACAGCTAGCCTAAGCTACTTTAGCTACAAAAATATATAACAGACATAAAAATTTGCCCTGAGAGGCTCTTCAGACACTTAAGAAGAAAACCATCATATCTGATGGCTCCATCTGGGCAGTCAGGCTGGTTACTTACTTACATCTCATTTTTGAAACCTGTGGTTCTTCATAGGTGGAAGGACATTCGGGAACCTTTGGGCTGAGTACCAAGCCAAACTGGCTGTTGATGAAAACTGGGTTGTGAGATGCCGCTTGTGTAAAGCCAAATGACCTCCAGGAAGTCTCCAATGTGGGATTACAGGGTGCCAGTGACCCCAGGAAAAAAAACCCTATTGACTAAAGGAGTAAAACAGCCTAGCTGTACTTGTAAGCTGCCTTAGTCCCCTTCTGTCTGTGCTGTGGAGACCCTATGGAGTGTATGCGCATTTTGTGCTGTTAGGCCGTGCTCTGCATGGGCCTCAGCCAAGGTACGGAGAGACGTATCTTGCCAACGTGGATCTGCACAGGACACGTGTATTGCCCTGTGGCTGGCTGCTTTAGAGGTGGCCACCACATACACTTCAGGAGGAGCTGCTTGTAATTCAGTTTTTAATCTTAAGAGTCCAGAGATGTTCTCCGTTATCTTGTCAAGTAATATGTGAGATGGGGAGGAAGACCTGCCCATACAGTTTAGTCCTTTTCAGGAGGAAGCACTGCAGTTATTATGGAAGGTTCCTATGGGGATACATTTGAGCAGGAAAGAAGCACCATCAAGCTATTATGTCATTTCTTCCAGTTTGAGTTGAGAGAGACATCCAAATTTAGTCGTAGTTGTCAAACAGCAGTTCTGGTTCCTGCACCACAAAGTCCCAGTATGGCTTTTCTTGATACAGAACCTACCAGTTTGACAGAAAGGTGCGTCTCTGGTACATATGGATAATAGCAAATTTTAATTGGAAGTGGTTCCTGTAAGGTCAGCATGGACCCCAATAAGAGCAGCAGAGCTAATTAAGGCTGTCAGAGGGAAGCAGCCAAGTGCAGCACTTGCATCTTCTCTCATTGTGTTAAGCAGAGCAGAAGCTGAGGGAGGAGGACAGGACTGACCCTTATTAGTAACCTGAAGTAGCCAGAAGCCAACAGCCTGAGCCACAGCAGCCGTCAGGACGGCCTGGGGGAGCCTCGTGACCAAAGGCATGTGGCTGCTGGGAAGCTTGTGGAGCAGGGGCTGAGGGCTGCCTGCTCACCCCGGACAAACACTGTCGAGGAGTGATTCAGTAAAGCAGTGCTGATCATGGCACTGCTTCTGGTTTCATATGAGTGATCCCATAAAGATTCAGGAACACGTTTGTTTGGATATGAGACCTAAGCTCCACTGCACTTACTTGCCACAGGGATTTCTAGTGAGATTCTTTCCCATGGACCCTGTTGCCTACCCTTTCCCTCCATAGTGCTGTGCAGCTGCCGGATAGAGGGGCGCTCTAGCACTGCAGGTTCATCACCTCCCTGGGATGCAGGTGGGACAGTTTCCCCGCTGCCTCTGGGCTCACTTAGTGGGATGCAATTTTACCTCTCACCGGCAGTGGGCTGTTTTTCACTGTGACCACTGTACTCCAGCGCTGCTGCAGGGCTGCATGTCCAAAACCCAGGCGAGCTGTGCAACCCCAGCCCTGCGCAGGGCCTGGCGGCTTGGAGCNCTCACTTAGTGGGATGCAATTTTACCTCTCACCGGCAGTGGGCTGTTTTTCACTGTGACCACTGTATTCCGGCGCTGCTGCAGGACTGCACGTCCAAAACCCCGGGCGAGCTGTGCAAACCCAGCCCTGCGCAGGGCCTGGCTACTTGGAGCCTGGCCACGGCAGCGCCCCTGTGTACGGCGCAGCAGCGAGAGCGGCACCCAAGCCCTGCTATCAGCATCCGGCGGCGGCAGGGAATGTGCCACGGGGAAGCAAGCTGGTCGTTAGCACAAGGGCGGAGGATTTATCTCGGCTGCAGTTGATAAAAACTCCCGTGGAGCTGCTCCAACTTGCTGTTTTGTTATTCAGTCGGAGAGTCTATTTATGCACATTAACCTCCTGAGTACAGACACCTAGGTCAAATTTAGCATCCGCGGTAACTATGACTGATTTCAATGTGTTTGTTTAGTTGGAAATTATGCACTTGTCGTTAATGGTGGAGGGCCAGGAGGTTCCGAAACAGCTTTCACAGATGGCAGCTAGCCAGCTCTAGTGCCTGTCAGGGAGGATCTATGTCTGTAAATCAAAGCTTTCCCGTGTGCTTAGCATCATTGGTTTTGAAGAAAAAGCTGTCAGTGCCAAGCAGTGGTCTGATCTAGAAACATTTTTCCATTAAACTTTAGTGCCTGCTAACACTTGTGTGTTAGCACAAAGTGCTAACACTTTGTGTTAGCAAACAGCAAAGCCCAGGGAACAGTGGAATAAGCTTCTGAGTGCATTTTTTCTAATAGGGAAGTAATATTCATCTGCTGCAAAGAATGACTTTATATGCAAGCTGGATAAGCGAAAGAGCGTGGTGGAGACAAGAGAGGCATGAAAATCAAGTTTTCAGTCAGTCTGCATGTCAACTGCTATTGCAGTTATTAAAAGACGCCTGAATGGCTTGAATTGATCTTCCAATTTGAATTTAATCCAAGTCTCTCCCCTTAACATGTAAGAGAGACCTGTGTGTTCTTCCTAGGAATACCAAAAATCTATGGATGGTTTCACTGGTTTTAACAGCTGCCTTTAGGCTAACAGCTGCTCAGCACCGGCATTTCCAAGAGAGCTCTGAGATCTGAATTGCTGGATGATGCCCCAGTTTGTCTCTTGGGTTTGGGAGAAGCATGAGGAAAAAAAGAAATCTCTGCATGTTTATAGAAAAAGAGTGATGGATCATGATGACATCAACAATTTCGTCACTGATTTTGCTTTCCTCTAAGTTTGGATAGAAAACACTTGGTAGTTTTTCATGCTTATGTGTATTAATGTGGTATTCAGACCCAAAGTAATGTTCTGGTGTGGGAAATATTCATCCCCAGAGTTCCTGCAACTTGTTTTCCTTGGATAGAATTCTGCTGGGATAAATGATGAGCGTATAAGATACAATCCAACTAAGTGACAAATAAGGTGGAAAAGAATTAAGTGTGGTCTGTGTTGATAAGAGTAACACCCAGTCAATATCAATAAGCAAATGCAAATATCAGAATTTTAATTTTGAATATGCACAAGGTACAAATCCACTTTTAGTTGTTGACTTGCAGAGTCAATATATGCCACAAGTTAATGTTTCAAAATGGTTGTTGGCTTTTTTTTTTCTGTAAAGGAGAGGCTCTGATACTCCGGGACAACATATTTTTTATTGATTTGATTAAAGAGGAAAATTCTTGATAAGTACGAGCAGGAAGAAACTATATCTTCCCCATAATTATCCCCATCTCTGCAAACTTGTCTCCTCTGCTCTGCTAATCAAGTCTATAGCTAATGCATAATGATGGCTACCAGGAGGGTGTAAAAAGCATTTGAGTTGAAGAACGAATTGCTATGGCACATAAATACAAAGCATAAGGGGTTTCATTATTTTCTATACTGCTATGAAACATGCTGTATCTTTAGGAGAAATATTATCAATACTCTTGGAGATACAATCATTCATATTCAGTGCTACTATTCGTTATCTTTGCTTTCCTGTGCACCCATAACCTCTACTGTATGACTAGTTAAGTGGCTGTAACAGCACTGAACTTAGTACTGCTGTTATGGCTCTGCTTTCAGGTTTACAAGAGTATTTATTTGAAAGTTTTTAACAGTTCAAAGTGTTTGCCCTGGAGCCATTAAAATGTGCATGACACGTGCATGCCTTGACTGTTCAAAGATCATCATCAATAAACCAGGCAGAAGTCTTTTGAAGTATGTGAGCTGTCCAAATTATAATGAAATGGATAATTGACTTGGTAGTTATTAATTGCCAAGTTAGAAGGACATTAACTGGGCATATTCTGGCACCTGAAAACTCTGCGGATTTTATTAGAAAATTAGATAAATGAAACAATACGATCTAATTTTTTTTAAATGGGCAAAAGGAAATTTATAAACATTTTAAAACAGACTTTTGTAGAAGTGTCTGGAAGGTTCTGAGAATAGATTAAGCAAAGAAAAACCTTTGGCATCAGCCACGTGCCCTAGGTGTTGCTTTCTTCTGGATTTTCCTGAATTGTCTCTGGATGTGAACTGGTACCCGGGCTCTGCTTTTCACTGGTGTTTTGAATTTTCAGTCACAGCGGCAAAATTAAAGTGCTGTCTGTCCAGGAGAAGCCTTGTTCTGGACTGAGTATATCTTGAATTAGTTCTAAACAATGTATCCAGATTTGGGTTGGAATTTTCCAGTGTCTTAAATGTTTTCTGAAGTTTTTTATTTTTGTCCTAGATTTCAATCCTTTTTTTCTTTCCTTTTTTTTTTCTCCCACGAGACAACAACATTGATACTTTATTCTTCAGTCAGCCACAGATAATTCTAGCGTAAGCACCCTTGTACCCTAGATAAAAGCACATTTCTATGCTGTATTTTATGGCAGAGCTGTTGCACTTACATATATATACTGCAGCTTCATGCTTTGTCCTCTGCCTTCTCTGACCTGCATTAACAGATGTCTAAACATACCGTGGACTTCAGCACCAGCCACCATAAAAAAAGATGACAACCTTCTTGGTGCCCTTTTTTCTGTTAATGTTACCCATTGTTTTTGCATACACAGTGCAACAGCGTTCGAAATTCCTTCGATTGTCTGCTGTATTTCCAGAGAGTTAGAGCTGTGATTAGGATATGCATTTTAATTTTATTTCTGATGCATTGCTGGGGTGCTAAGGGCAGCAGTGATGAGAAAAATGTGACTTTTTTTCTCCAACGAAAGCACATCAGCTGTATTGTGCTACTGATTGTAAATGGAAAATGCGCTGCCCTGGTTATAGGTTACAAATGGATTTTTATCTTTTTTTTTTGATAACTGATACTTTATAGTACTTGCTGTTTATATCTACCTCCCTGGTTCAGATTGAAGTAAATTGCTCTTGGTCAAGGAAAAAGAAGCCAGTAATCTTGACTTTCGTGACTTGAAATAAAGAGGAGAATTTTCCTGAACAGAGAGGCTGATGCAAGATTGTTTGTTCATTTTTCCTCACTTTTTCTTTTGTGCAAGGCCCAAGCCTGAGCATTCTCTATTGTGCTTAAACAACTTAAAAGAATGTCTTTTGAGGGCTGTACTAGTTACATGCTAAGCAAAAACATTAGGAAAAAAAATGGAGGGAAATGGTGTGGTATATTTCTTCCCAGATTTTGTAATTAGTGAGACCATTAGTGTTTCTGCACGTGCGATCACAGTTCCTGTGCTCTGTGGAGAAGAGCAAACGTGTCAGAGGTGTTACGATAATATTTATGTAGATGGGAGTGGTGTGCTATTTCCTGTCAAAATTACAAAACTAAGGAAAAATAATCTTAAAACCTATGGCATTGGTTTGCCTTTATGCACCAAGAATGCATTTTTTTTCCTCTTAAACCCATCTTGCTTCTTGTATGGGCATGAGTTGGCTTCTTAGTTCCCTTTCCCCTTTTAATATTTTGTTAAGACTCAGATCGCCATGAAACACTGGTTATCTCTTGGTTATCTCTGGTATCTGGCTGATGACCTTTGATGTTTTTATGATGTGCGGCATCACCAAGCAACATCCATTTTCCTTTTATAGTTGTATGAGCGTGAGAAAAAAAAAAACTGGTTAAGCGAGGAGACTCGTCCTCTATTTCTTCCTTGGTTATAAACTTCCTGGCGGGTAACTGCCAGGATTTTGACACGTGTGGTTTATGTGCAGCCTTGGGAAGCTGCATCTAACCTCGCCTTTTTTAGCAACTCCCCATTCCGCTCTTAGGCTGACACTGAAGCGACTCCACCTCCACTGGGAATTATAAAGTAGCCCAGGCGCTTGTGTTGCTATCGAAGTGTTGTCTAAACTTGGTTAGAACAGATCTAGCTGGCACAATACGGCAACAGCAGCTGCCAAAACCCTTGCCGGTGCTCCTAATCTGGTGATGCAGTCCACAAAGCAAAATCTGAAATTCTTTCAAGCTGTTTGACTGATCCTTCTCTTTGCTTCTGCTCTGATCCGCATTTTACCCCATTAGCAACAAAAAACTATGCCACTTACTGCTGAAAACACTAAGAATTTGATTTCCCCTATGAATGAACCTAGGATCAGATTAACTTGGTACATGGGCTGTATTTTCCCCATGAGACCCTATTGCAGTTTAGAAAATATATGTTATCTATTAACTTCTAGATGTGTTTTTGTTCTGAAAAAAAAAAAAGAGACACATGATCTTTTGCAGACCTTTCATTTTCCATTTGATATTCATACTAAAAAAATACTTGTGAGAAGATTGTTTTCTCAGAGATCCTATCAGTTAGAGGCTGACCTGTCCTGCTCGGGATGTCGAGCTGCCCTAGAAGTAGTCCCTATTTCCCCAGTAGAACAGCAAGACTAGACATTCCTGCTTCAGTTTCACACAAGCAAGATATTGGAGAAATTGAAGCAAATTTGTCCATTCTCTGTATGTCTTATAAAGCAGAAAGAGAAATGGTGTGTTTTTGGCTGTGTACAAATCCCTGTTTCTTTTTTATAAGTCTTATTGCCATTACAGGCTGCTAGTTTCTGGGATCTCTTTTACCAACTTTCAAGTTTAAGAGTATGCCATTTTTTGGAAGATTCGCTCTGTTTTTAGGCCATAACCCAGTATCTCTGTGCAAGTTGTAAGTTTATGACTGATTGAAACTGGCAGAGTTCAGAGTTTAGAGAGTCTGGATTTGCAGCTAAGGAATGCTGCTTTCAAGCACCCTCTGAAAAAGACCCAAGGACAAGAAACGTTAAACTGAAAATCAGCAGGTTCCTGAACTGTAGTTTGCTTGCTCTGAAAAAAATAACGTATGTTTCACCTTGGAAATACAGGCAAATGTTCTCCTATCAAGCTGGCTATGAATGCATATTCAGTTTTGCAGATTCGAGTCTCAAAAATCAAAGATCAAAGCTGACAGCTGGGTTTTAAAAACTGGAGAGAATCATAATTCAGCTCTTTTAAAGTATGAGGTTGTCTCCACTGCATGCTCCTGTCAAGGCTGAGTATGATATGAGAGAAATTCTTATCAGCAAATTTACCAGAGGAGGGGGGAGAGAAAATTATGCATATCTTTTTCTTACCAGCACCTAGAAGAAAATTAAATGAACGACCTGGTCAGGCTTTTATAAACTTCTATTTCTGGTGTCTTTCCAAAGCAGCCAAGTTAATGTTCAATTCTGCACTGCAGGATCCTGCAGAACACAGGGTGCCCTATCTGCTACACCAGCTACATCAGACCACAGAACAAGTAACTGAGCACTTTCAATAAACAACTTATATAATGAATGCTGCCTTTATCCATTTTTAAAAACTAATTTTAGTTCTTGTGGTATGTAAGAAATCTTTGCTTTGTGTTCTTTTTTTTTTCACAAGCCTATTTGCTGACAGATAATTTGGCTATTAAAAAATCACTCAATGGTCAACCATGGTAAACAAAACATTACTTTGTGTTGGAATAATTGCAGATATCACTCATTCTGGAATTATTAAAGTACAACTCCCCAAAACTATATATTAAAAAAAAAAAAAAAAAAGTTTGGACACTTGAATACTAATACTAATTTGCCTAAAATAGTTTTATTGGTAAAAAAGTTTTCCTGGTAAAATTTAAAACTGAATGACTAAACATTATGCCAGGACTTTATTGAATTTACCAGATATTTACTTTGGTGGAGAAATGCAGTAAAAATATAGGTGTCATGATTTGCTCTCAAGTTCTTGCATCTCACTGTAATATTAGTCATAAAAAGTAGGAAACATCTATAATCTGTCCAACTTCTCAACTATTGCTATGGTAAGATGAGTGAACATAGTAATCGATTTAATAAGACATTCAGAAATGCTTCAGAAAGTGTTTCAGACACACTCAGTTGTTTGGCATGTCTCTATAATTCAATCACATGCATCAAAATACCTGTCAGTGTTTGCAGGTTAAAAAGGAGCCAGTCACGTTGTGTAAGAAACTTTTATTTGTCTCAGGTTTCAGTTAATTTTTCTCTCCTTTTCACTGTCAAGAAATCTTAATGTTTGTGTTTTGGTTTTCATCTTGACTGCAAAATTTTATTTTTTAAATGTTATCCTATTATGAGGCAGATTCTAATATTGTTCCAAAATAGTACTTCAAAGTGCTATTCAAGATGATGTGAATAATACACAGTGCTGCTGGGGGTGAAAAAGGGAATTAGAGTCAGGTCCAATTTGAATCAGACTGTTTTTTTAAGAGATAAGATACTATAAGGTATTATCTAATACTTACAGAAATTGCTGGTGCTGTAGTATGAGATCAAAGCCAAGTAGCATAAACTAACATTAATTTATTTGTAAATATATTTTGCAGTATTATATCTCTATAGAAATAGGATGCAAAAGTAGTTTTGAAAATTGAACAGAAGTTTACTGCTGCTCAGATATTTTATATGGGAAGTTGATGGACAAGAGGCTGACTGATTTACAGTGATATGCAGCAACATGCATTATGAATAATAAATACTGAAATCTGACAAATTCCACTGGAATCACTCATCTCTGGTAAGAAAGAGCTTGAGCACTAGTTCCAGATATGATGTAAGAGTGCAGGGAGCACAAGCAGATTAAATGTGGTCTTGAACTGGAATTTGGTCCTCAATAGTGAATTTGGCCTGTACTTTTCAAGTCTCTCAATTTTTAACTATACAGAAAAATGTTAAAAACGCCTGCATCGTGTTAATGTTTGTTATATTAACATTTTTGTACCCATTTCTGTTAAGGGAACTGTACTGCTACAGATCAAATACTCCTTTCTGGTTTTCCCTGAACCTCCATGATGATCTATTATAACAAACAAAAGCATTAAGGTAGAAAAATTCAGGTGGGAAAAAAAAAAGTATAAATGCTTTGCTTTCAGATTCAAAATTTCTTTAAAAATCATTATAGGAAGCCATCTTGATTTAAATAAGTTTGCAAAGGAGGTGATTCAATTCTAACCTAGATGATTTTTGCTGTGGAATTGCAGCTTTGCATTTTAGGGTTTCTATTACCATGAGGTTATGTTGGACAATGTCAGGGTTTTCTTCTGCATTTAGTGTGTGAATGAGTCTATCTTAGGATCTGTATTTGTGACCACCTATTACAATTGTTCAAACACTGCTGAAACCGAATGAGGCTGTTCCCACTAACGATACAATATATACTGACAGTGAAATGCTCATATTTTTTCCTCTTTTCCTATTGATTTCCTATTTGTTTTCAGCCAAAGTTTGAGATGGATTCTAGCAACAGAGAAAACAGCTTGCAGCGTAGTTATCATACCCAGCACACCCATGCACATTTAGTGACATCCTTTGCAAATACCCAGAATATGAGCTGCTCTCCAGCTAACCAGCCCGGAGTGTGAGCCTCAGAGGCTCGCACGTTTTGCTCAAGATTGTTTCAGTTGGTCTAACCTGCAAATTACAGCACTGTGGCTGAGTCAACAAGCTATGAGCAGTCTAGCTGTGGCAGCACAAATCTAAGTCCAGATGAATTTGCTCTGCCTCATGGCAGAGTGAATTACCCTGCACTGAGGTCTCTGCTGCCTGGGATAGATCGTTTCTGGCAGCCAAGTTAATTCGGGGATTTTTACACTATGCCGTGTTTCTTTTGGCTCTTCCCCTGTCACTAGCTTTAAGTTAAGTGAGGTTTAGAGCAGGATGATACTCAGCCGGAGGAGAAGCTGCTGCTACCAGGATCGTGTGTGGCAAAAAGAAGCACATTTACTGCACATCACAGGCTTATGGGCATCAAGGAAGGAGCGGAAGATGCATACTGATGCAGCAAAGCTCAGTATAAAGTTGGCAGATTAATGAGATAATGGTAACATCTATTTTCTTTGTATTTTCTCGTCAGAGCTGTTTTACTCATGGACATTATGCTGGTTAAATCTTAAGCAAAACAAATCTAAGCGAAACTACTATATAAGACAGAACGTAGCAATTGTATTAAAATTCTTGTGCTGTGTTATGAAAACGGCCAGATTAGAGGACCCAGGGCTACTTTTAGGCCTTCAAATCCAGGACTTGGTGGCAGGCGGTCCGAGGAAGACCTAGGAGAACGCGCTCTTGCTGCGCTCTGCTCCAGCGGCCCTCGCTGGCCTGATTGCCATGTGCACCCAACCTTGGGGGTTGCCTCGGCCTCACTTCAGCAGTGATAGAGCTGCACAAGGGCAGGTTTTCGCTCACACGTTGCCTTCAGTGACACCTAATCCCAGAACCACAGAATGCCTGAGGTTGGAAGGGACCTCTAGAGATGATCTCATCCAAATCTTCGCCTCATGAAGCTCGTGGGAAATGGGGCCGTGTCTCAGGAGGGCCCTGTAGGGCCAGAAGAAAAAGCAGGTAGAAGTGAGGAAGCCCTGTGTTGTCTCCATGGATGAGGTTCAGTGTGTGAGTGCAGACCAGGCAGAAGTAGTTTCTGTAGTTCCTAGAGTTAAATTGCTTCATATGACTGTGACTGTAAAAAGTTGTGTGGAAATTTCATGAGAGGAGGGCGAAAGAGGGAGAAGAGGAAGGAAAAGAACCTGGAAAGTAGCTACAGAAAGCTGCTAAGGAAGCATTAAAAAGGCACAGAAAGCCAAAGCAAGAGGATCAGGAAATGTAGACAGATTGGAGAACACATCGTGAACTGGCCATCTTCTGGAGGTTAAAACTAGATAATTTGGTGAAGGACAGGGAAGCTTCTTTCTGATGAGGAAAACTGTTGTTGAATTTGATCTCTTACAGACATCTGTTCTCTAGAAGATGGGATAAGTAATGAGTTACTTGGATTTTTGAGGGGCTCTTAACGGCTGAGGCAAAACTTTGCTTTGATCAGAGAGTGAAAATAGTTTACTTTGGAGGAGTGTGAAGTTGCAGCTGTTTTACCTTGAAAACAGGCAGAGCCCTTGTTAGATCGATTGCTGTTAATAAAAGCTAATTAAGAATACTTGTAACGAAACGTACACTATGCTGGATTGCATCAGACTAAGTCAATGTGCATTACCCTGCAGTCTAGCTCCTCTAGCACAGACTGTTACCTAGTAAAAAAAGTAGTGCAGGTTCAGTTATTTTGAAGAACTTTTATGACTTAAATGAAGACAGGGCCTTACTGATATCAAGGTTGCCATGAAAAGTTGTCTAACTCTATACTAGATTGTAGCAGTATGCTAATACCAGGAAAGGAAAAGGGATGGAAAGGTTGGATCTAGCACATTCTTGTGCTTAAATACAATGAAAAGAGCTAAATATAGTGCCAGACTCAGAAGGACTTTAGCTTAATAAAGGGGAAAGCATCCTTAATGTATGAACAGCTGCACTACTGGTCAAACGAAGGGTCTGTCTAGCTGGGTATCTTATTCCTGCCAGCAGTGGATGCTTGGAGAAAGTCAAGAACACGGCAAAGATAAGGGGATTATTGCATCAATGAAGTAAGCACATGGGTGAGTGGAAATTGGAAGCTTAGGGCCTTTCAGAGCATAAAATACCTCCAAAACACTGTGGTGAACCTTGTTTAAAGATTGTTCACCAAAAATTGTCCAGTTACTTTATTTAACTTTGTGGACTTCTGGAATCCCAAAACACTTTGTAATAGTAAGTTCCATGATTACAGAATATGCCAGAAAGTATTTTCTTCTACTGATTTTAAAATGGCTGCTCCTACAGTGAAGGATCATTCTATATAAAACTTTCATAGCCATATTAACAATTCACAATTTTATATACCACCTGTCTCTTTTCCATCTGAAAACCCTAGATAGTTAACTCTCTTCTTACAGAAAGGCTGTTATTTATACCTTTTCCTTCTCTACCCTGTCTTAAATTCTCTACTGACTGAATATTGTAAATGCAGAGTATAAAGACACTGGGTGTACTATGGATTTATATAGCAGCATGCTGATATTTGTTTTCATAATGAGCTCATCACAGATGTTTGACTTGATTACCCTTGAACACTGAGACGTGTTTTTCCGAAGACTATTTAAAACGACTCCAAGAAGTCATTTTGTGAAAAGCCATAGCTAATTCATGCACAGTACTTTTCCCCCATGTGGCTTTCCTTTTTCCTTTTAAATCAACATTCAGCGTCAGTTGCCATTTTATCAGTGAATTAGCCACTACTGTGAAATCCTTCTGCTGTTCTTTGCAGTTGATTCTAGTTTTAACAATTGAGTGAAGGAAGGGATTATGATTTAAGAAGATATTGAGCAACACAGATCTGAACTGAGTTCTGGGTTCCCTCTATCTGGAAACTGGCTATTCGTTCCTGTATTGTGTTTCCTATCTCTGAGCTAGTTAATCTGTAGGAGGACCTTCTATTTTATCATATCACAGTAATCCCTCTAGCAGCTGCAAAGAATGGTTCGGGATTCTGTGAAATTATCCTGGGGCGTACAATACTTGTGCAGTTTATTGTCCCTTCCATTTGAGAAACTCCGTAATGGCCATGCCATTGTGATTTGGGTTTTACATATGGAAACGAGTTGAAAGTATAGAAGGCTTCTCCTCCTGGCATGGTTTTATGCCACTAAATCCTGTGGGAGGTGGGAAGATTCATATTCATTCGTAACGTAAAACATGCATAATCAATGTGTTTCAAAGGCTGATGAGAGATCTTACGACACTATCATCTTGTGGAAGCTTTTTGTTCCGCTGTTTTGGGCTGTGGCAATGGCTGATTATGAGGAGAAATGAAAGGAGGGTCTCCCTAATGAGTGTCTCTGAAGAAAAGGGCCTGAGATTCCTGAAAGACCAATGGATACCTCCTTCATTCCAGTGTGTCTGTGGTCATCAGAAGGAATGGAGCTAGCTGAACCTGAGGAGGAAGATTCCAGACTCTGGACATGGAGCTCCTTTCAACCAAACAACAAGATGTTGGACCAACATCTTAAGTAATAGCTCTGACTTGAAAAAATAGTTACTCTGAAATGCTTTCTGTTTTGGGAAATAACTAGATTTGTAATGTTCTTCATGTGTACTCAAGAGATGCACGCTAAGAGTTCCAGCCATTAAAATTCAAGTCTCCAGACTGCAGTGCTTCAATGTTTAGCCACAACATAAGACGTTTAACTACCCAAAATTCAGGATCAGGCCCAACACTTCAGCAAACCAACCACAACACATATGGTAGGATTTTCAAGAGGTAAAACTGGGAGAATCTGGTGAGGAGCCCTCCTCTCTGCGCTGGTTTATACAGGGAACCTAGGCCTCTGTCTGTAGGCAAATTGGGGTAACTGGAGTGTTTTCTGAGGTGCAGAACGGAGGGCGCATGATGGTTGGTACACTCTGAATACGTGTAGAACACACAAGTGCAGAACCTCCCACAAGCTGAAAATGCAGAAGCTAAGCTTGTCATATAAATAAATATATTTATGCGTGTGTGTTTTTCAAACTCCGTGAGCGCCTCTCCAGCCGTAAAAACAGCACCAGTCACTGCCCCGTCTCGGGTGTGTTGAGGAGATGTGTTCTTCCCCACAGCTGAAGCACTCGGCCAGCACGGCAAGGTTGGCCCTTGAGCTGACTTGACGGGATGTAACACGGCGCTTGGAAGCTGCCCTCCTGCGCAGGGCTGGGCCTGGGTTTTCAGGATGATTTCCAAGGAGTCACAGAGGTCTCACACGGTGCCGCTCGCCGGGGCGCCCCCGCCGCCCCCGCCATTTCGCGAGCGGCCGCTGCCCCGCGCGCCCCGCGGGCGGCTGAGAGGGGCTCG
>VWPW01031887.1:77534-88692 GCA_013389825.1 Crypturellus undulatus | reverse complement strand
GCCCGCGCGGCATCCCCGCCGCCGCTGCCGTGTCCTCCCGTGTCGGGCCGGGGCGCCGGGCCAGCGGGCTGCAGTGGAGCCGGCTACCCCGAGACCTGCGTGCGGGGGTGTCCCCAGGCGCCTGCCTCGTGCCTCGCTGCCTGCCAGCCGGGGCGGCAGGGGCGAACGCGCGGGGGCCGCCGGTGGGGCCGCCGGTGTAGCGTGAGGTGTTGGCGATGGTTCGGGAGAGCAGCAGCCCCGCCACGGGCAACGTTCCCAGCTTCAAACACCCGCGCTGACAAACGACACCCCGCGAAAGACCGTGGCCCGTGTGAAGCGATCCTGAAGAGCGGCAGCGTGGCCGCGGCGGGGACCCTGGCACGTTGGCTGTGTTTTTAAAGTACCTCCAAGCGGCAGAGGTGCCGACCTGCGTGGGGTGGGAGGACGTGGGGAGCCCGTGGGGGTCTGCGCCCGCTGCGAGCGATGCCGAACGTGTCCGTCACCGTGCGGGCAGGTGCCTGTCCCCCAAAACTGGGCAGCCTCAGCGCAGCGGAGACCTGGGCCGTCGCTCAGTACCCCTAGTTCTCGCTTCGGCTGCGGAACGCGTGCTGTTCGTTAACGCAGCCCTCCTGTCGTTCTGACAGCGCGCGTGAAACTTGGAAGCGACTCTGTCCCGTTTTTGGTACCTTTATCTCTTTTTGCAGATTGTTATTTAAAAAAGAAAACAACTTTTTAATCACGTGAGTGGTTTAAGGGTCCCTTTCGTGTAAACTGCTGAGATTACAGAGTAAAAGGTCTTTGCTTGTAAATCTTTGGGTCTGGAGCTACCTCGCTGTTGTGTCTGGGCAGTGCTTAGTGCTGATTAAATCTCTCGTGTGGCTGATGGCTTAAAATAAGATGGATAGACCATGTATGTACAAGAAATTTTTATTGGAAAACATCATGGAAAGACTCTAAGTGAGACTTAAGTAAATCTGTCATAGCACTTGGAAAACAATGTCACTTTCAGCATTTTTTTATTGTATTCTACTCTGTCAATTGCCAGTGTTATTATGTGTAAATTTGGCTGTTTGAGCATGTGGCTTCTGATGATGGTAGAGCTTCTATGATCAAGTAACTTCTTTTTGGTTTGTTCAGTTCTGTCCATCTGTCGATCTCTATGTCTGCCTTTAAGGGTGGGGGGAGCCTCCGAGTTTAAAGAAAAAAGTTGAAGTTTGAGGCTTATGAAATCTTACTGTAATGTCTAATAAACCAATAGCAATTCACAGGCTGGTAGTAGTGGTTGTGTGTTTGGCTTTGTGAGTATTTGTCACGAATATAAAAAAATGGAAACTTGACAGAGTTCAGTGATCATAGATTTTTTTTAAAGATATCTAATCCTTATCCATTAACCTAAATAATTTAAGTGTATTTAATGTTAGCTGCTGCCATGTGGCATTGAAGTTGAAAGGTTTTTCTACGTTATCTAATACTTGGCATACAGAGTGGCCTCTGCAGTCCTAAAGAAATCCTTGTCTTGTCTTGGCATTTGAGTTACCATAAATTGGTGTTACTCCTGTCAGCGTGTAACGGACATGTGCAAGATATTCCCATTTCGTATGAGATGAGCAAGTATGGATACTGAAATGCAGCGGTGCATTTATGAGCATTAGGTGAAGCAAGTCGGGCCTGAAGTGCTGTCTTACGGACCAGCAGTGCTTTTTTCTCCAGGGATTTCTGAGGGTTTGTTGCCTCTTACTTAGAAATAATGCATTTGTTCTGTTCTGGTTAGTTTGGAAACAGTCTCATGTGGAAATGAGTCAGATTCTTCTTTACCTTAAAGCAAGCAGAAGGAAAGGCCCTTTATTTTTAGTCTTGAGGCTGTTCATTGCATGATAAGGGTCTCAAGGGGGCCAGACACGTGTAGTGTCTCCACTAAAGTCAGTAGCTTCCTCTGGATTACGGAGGTAGGAACGGAGGGAACGAGATTTAACTCAAAGTACAGACATTTTATGCTAGTATCTGGCCTGGGACATTAGGGCATCTGCCTGTCTTTGCTTTTTTGTTTACTATGAAATTGCACTGCGAATTGAGGTGCTCTTACCAAATGTTTCTGTCAGGTTTTACCTGTTCTACGTGTGTGTGAGAGTGGTAACCTGTATTATAAGTGGGAGTTGTGTGGGTTTAATAGACAAACATGCCTCTGTACGATTGTCATGTCATGCAAAGCCTATTTTGCATGAGCTAATTTGATATTAATGGCATACTTATTGCTTGTGGCATTATTATCCTGCTCATGAAGAGTTCAAAAGAATGTTGCAAAGCATCAAAAATCCATTTGCCTGAGGTAGCCCCAAACTAGCACATGGGCTGCTTGCTCCCTCCTCCCCCCTTCCTGAAAACTTTTCTGAATTGAACTGCTCTTTGTAGATTATTTTGAAGCTTGGCTGTTTTCTAAGGCAATACTTTAGCCTGTCCTTGTTTTCTTTCTCAGTTGAGAAATCTGTGTTGTTTGCAGTCTACATTAATTGTGCCCAGTATGTTTCTTGTGCTTGGGCACCACCAGACTTCTCTGTGGAGTTAGCTGCCTTCTTTGTAGGTGAACAAAAAAACCCCACGTTGGGTGTTTTTTCCATTCATGCTCCTTTTACTGGCCTCCACAATTCTGTGGCGTGCCTCTTGGCTTGTTTGGCTGAAAAGTAAAAGTCCTACCGCTGTCTCTGTTCCCTCTGCTAATTCTGCGACTACTTTTGGCTCCCAGAGGTCCTGATGCTCTCACCATGTTATTACAGGAGCTGTTATCTACAGATGTTAACAGAAGATGACCATCTTCTTTGTGCATTCTTCCAGCATAGTATTATGACTGCTCTTCATATACTATCACAGATGAGATGATGTATGGATTTTTTTGACTAGGGACACCAAATACTCAAGGCTGCCCTTTTTTGCGTTATATATATAAGCCTTGTGTTCTTAAGTGAGAGTAAACTGGATTTGAGAAGGAAAAAGGCTCATGCCATAAATAGCAAGTGAAAAGGTACAAGGTCAAATTGCAGTAAGCAATCTAACATGGGAGATTAAAGGCAAGAGAAGGAAAATGTGTAAAGGAAGAGTGTGATGACTGATGGAGAGAAGGAAAGTCAAAAGGAAAGTGTCTGGACNGCAATACTTTAGCCTGTCCTTGTTTTCTTTCTCAGTTGAGAAATCTGTGTTGTTTGCAGTCTACATTAATTGTGCCCAGTATGTTTCTTGTGCTTGGGCACCACCAGACTTCTCTGTGGAGTTAGCTGCGTTCTTTGTAGGTGAACAAAAAAACCCCCACGTTGGGTGTTTTTTCCATTCATACTCCTTTTACTGGCCTCCACAATTCTGTGGCGTGCCTCTTGGCTTGTTTGTCTGAGAAGTAAAAGTCAAAAGGAAAGTGTCTGGACTCAGTGACGTTGGGCAGTATAGGAGTGTGTTGGAGGAGTTGTGAGGGAGCAAACCTGAACTCCTGGAGAAGAGGAGTTTGCTGAAGGTCAGGTAAGAATGACTGATCTAGTTTAAAAGTGCCGAGAGAGAAAAAACATGCAGATTTTTATAGGTGCTATAGTGCAAAACGGTGAGTACATTTTTATGGACATATATATATATATACACACACACACACATACAGACATGTATCTATATGCTGAAGAAACAGATTTTGACCTTTTAGGATGAAGGAAATTGTGCCTTTTTTTCAGAACAGAGATTCAGAAGATAGGTACCAGGGAAAGAGATGACTGTCATTGTGAAGGTACACAGTCATATACCTCTACAGCTGCTGGGTCAGAAATTTGTCCGAGAGAAATGATCTGTTTTCTTTTGATAGAATTAACCGTACTGTTAGCATTCCAACCATAGAGAAGATGTGGAAAAGTGGACACGCCAGCACATTGATTTCTTTAATGTTTGTCAAGTTTCTTTTTTTTTTGGTGTGTGTGTTCTCGTTGAAATCAGATTTTGACATGTATCTATATGCTCTTATCCTTCTGTCTTTAAATAATATTTCTAGTCCTAGAAAATATTTCTAGTCCTGTCTCTACAGTGCTTTCTATTGTTGTAATGTCTCTTATCTACAGAGTTCAGGAAGGGGAAGGCTATTCTAAGGAGCTGGAGATACAGCCTTCCCTTTTTCTTCTGTTCTTGGGGATCTGCTGCTTAAATTTTGAAAAATATGATAATAGTTTGCATGTGATGATTGGGGAAACAAACACTTAACGTTTCAAGGCGTTTTGTTAACACTCTGTTATAGGTTTCCCTTGCAAAATAGATTTTACTAGAAATAATGTACTCCCTTTATATGTAGGATCTGTTCACACTAATAGGTAGTATGGGAAGGAGGAGAACTACCTGAAAGCAGTGTATTTTATTGAGCTTGAAGAAACAAACAAGATATATATCTCTTCATCGTATATCTTACATCACTGAAATTGTCAGGATATATGACATGATTTCCAAATAATTTTACAATGCCAAAATCAATTGTTAGTAAATTATAGTTAAATCAAGGTACTATTTTTTTTCTTTTCCTAGTCCCACAATCTATGAAATAAGAAGAATCATGTTAAAATATAAGCCTTGTCATTCTCTTCTCTACTTACTTCACTTATTGCTATTGAAACTTTTTTCCTAAGTATGTACCGCTTGAAGCCTAGCATTTCTTTTGGGGAAAAAGAAAAACTTCCACCTTTTCAACTGTATTCTACTAATTTATTTTTAGGAATATGGAAACTTTTGGTGAAGATACACTATGCCTCTTTCAGTTAGTGATTTGCACTTAATAATTTTGCTGTTGCTTCTAAGCCGTGTCTGTTAGGATAGTGGCGGATGCTCTTTGAATAGTAGCATGAACTTAGAGGAAGGTCTCACCAAGAGTGAGAGCAAGGTAAGAGGCTGACTGAGAAGTCTGTCTTGCGCTCTGCTTTGTCGTGATGTTTACAAGGAGCGTTTAAAGGAAGCCAACTTTGAATCTCAGGCTGAAATTGGGAAGGATGGTGCTGTGGTTGGTTAAGGAATTGGTTTAGGCTGTGGAGATGGGGGTGATATTGGAGAACTGCTGTGGACGCTTTGTTTGCTCCCAGGGAGTTAACCCGAGTCCTTCATTCTGTCACAGGGGTCGGTGCCGCTCGGACCAGTGTGGAGGGTAACATCTCTTGGTGCATATAAGATGCTTGATGATTGACGCTGTAGGAAAAGTCTGCTTAAAAGGCAGGAGACGTGAGCATTTCCCTGGGACGATACATTGGGATTTGCAAATGCGCTTCAGAGCTGAGCAGCAGCCTTGTACTAGAGAGAATGAAGTGACAGGCAAAATAGAGCGTGGTCCTCCTTTCACCCAGATGTCACACTTCGCTTTCCCGCTGCGAGAAGAGGAGGCAGTTGGCACAAACACCGAAGCACTTGCATGCTCTTATCTAGGTTCTGCTATTGCTAGCTCGTCTCGGTTTTGAACGGCGATTTCTGTGCTTAGCAATGGAGTGATAAATGTGGGTAGAGGGAGCACATGTGTGCCTACTGGCTTAGGTTTTCCTTTTTCAACAGGTTATGTTTGTGTAGAAGAAGTGACAGAAAGTTGTTTAAACAGAGTAATGTACCTGGATTTTTTTTTATGACTACATAGGAAATATATTCACAAGATTTCCCCAGTCATTTTATGCTAAAACAATTGTTTAACAAGAGTGCATTTGGAGTTTAGCTTCTCTTTGGATAAATAGCACTAAAGTTCTTATCTGGTTCTTTATGGTGCACTTAGAGGGTTGAATGAGGCTCCTAAGTGAAAAGGATGCTGAAATCCACCACCACTATTGCCTCTTAATGTAAAATGGTGTTGAACCAAATTCAATAACATGAATTTTGTAAACTAATAGTATCGAGTTTACTCCTTTACTTGTAATGCACTTCCACAATTTCCCCTGCCCTATGTATCCAAGTATCCTGGCATCACAATTTACATCTTGGAGGCTTGTTGGAGTCTTACTGAGATGCCTTAGCATTTCTTAGAACCCAAACCAAGGAGGCAAAGTTTGCTATATGCTTAACTTTTGCTGGAAACACTTTTACATGCAGGTGCTGTCTAAATGCTTCCATGCTTCCCTTTCCAAGATGGCTGGTTGGGGAAGGGCTTGGCTATGCCCTTATGTAGCTTGAACAATGGGACTGTCTTAGTTCCTTTTCCACCTAATTTTGCATTTGTCTTTGCATGTCTAAATTTCTTTTCTTCCAGTCATGGAGAATCCCTCATTGTAGATATTTGAACAATTTGCCAGGTTTTATTGCTTTCTATTAAAAATTTGGCTTATTATTCTTAGAGCATCATAGAACCCACCCCTGCACTGACTCTTATGCTCATTACTGATGAAACTGAAAACACTTCTTGCCAAATTTTAGTTCCTTTTTGGGCTGTCTCGTTTGTCTTTTGTCTGTCCTGGAATACCTGGGGACCTCAGGTTCCCAAAACTTGCCTGGCTTCTCCACACAGATGCATTCCTAGCCCCAGTGCCTTGTTATTTCCTGCTCGCCTTGCTCCAGCCCTCAGCAGTGCGACACCGCGGTGGTTGTTATGTCTTCTTTCCTACCGTGCAGGATGCTCCGCTGCCCAGTNTTTGTCTTTTGTCCGTCCTGGAATACCTGGGGACCTCCGGTTGCCAAAACTTGCCTGGCTTCTCCACACAGATGCATTCCTAGCCCCAGTGCCTTGTTATTTCCTGCTCGCCTTGCTCCAGCCCTCAGCTGTGCGACACCGCGGTGGTTGTTACGCTCCTCTGCCCAGTCACATACTCGCTTTGGTGGGGCTGCACCAGGCCACGAGTGTCAAAGGGCAAACTTAGCTCTTAGCTTCCTTTCCCACCTTTTCCANAGGATGCTCCGCTGCCCAGTCACATACTCGCTTTGGTGGGGCTGCACCAGGCCACGAGTGTCAAAGCGCAAACTTAGCCCTTAGCTTCCTTTTCCAGGCAGGAGGGTGGCAATCGGCTCGGCCGTGGGAGCGCTCTCCCTGTGGGGTGCTCCCCCCAGGTTTAACAGGTTTTCTGCTGTTCCCTGCGATGGTGCTGAGGCTTAATTATGGGGCGAGCAGAACACGTTTTGAGGTGGCAGGGAAAGAGTAGGAAATTGTTTGATTATAAAAGGCTATTGTAAAGATATGTTTGTGGAAAGTGGTTAAGAACTGGAAGAATCACTTGGATGTAGTAATTGGTAGATTATCCTTAGCCAGAATACTTGGAGTCATTGCTTTTCAATAACTAAGACTATTTTTCTTCTTTCTTCTTCTAGATATTTTGACAGTATTGAAATGCATGTTGTTTGCTGAGGGTAGCTTATTTCCATGTCACTGGAACCCTTACGAATATTATTATTTTTTTTTTTTTGTATTTTGGGTCATTACTAAGCGCTTGAGAGCTAGGAACTGATTGCCAAGGAGCCCAATTACAAATAGATTCCCTCAGAGATCCCTATTTAGTTATATTTTGAACCGGCAGCATCAGTTAACTGTTTTTCAACCCACTTAATGTGTCTCATGCTGTTTTTTGTACTATATTTAAGCTCAGCATTGCATTAGAACATTACTTCAATGCTGTTAGCAAACTTCTAATATCCTCAGAAACACACCAAGGTTTCTGGAGGAAATTTGTTTTTTTGTGAGCTCATTCTACTTGGCATTCCCCACCTTGCTTTAAATGTTCTTGTTAAAGATGTCCAGTTGCAGCTCTAGCAATATTTTATAGAGCGCTGCGTGGGCCAGGAAGCCTATAATTAACTCAATTTTCCCTTTTATGTGTATTTTTAAAACACTGGCACAGTGCAGTTTCTTCCCTCTTGAGAACTTCCCCATTGCCCTTGGTGGGAGGGAGCTGGATGATGCCCCAAGGAGCTGCGCTGGCCGATCCTCGGCCTTTGGAAGCGCTCAGGATGTGCTTGACGAAACCCAGCGATTGTGTTGGCAGTGTCGCTTTTAAAACACGATCTTAGGGTTTGGAGTGGGCATCCATGGAGTGCTCGCTCCCACGTGGAGCCGTGTGGGCATTTGGGGCACTGCGTATGGACTGGGAGAAAACCTCCCTGGAAAAGGAAGAGTGGTTGTTAAGTCAGTGCCCTCAAGCCAAGGTGTTCTGCTCTGGATGAACTTCACGTCGTAATAAAAAGGGGAAAGCGGGGAACGGCCTCCCTCTTCCTTGTTGCCGTTATTTGGAGACGGCAGGAAATGGAAAAAGAGCCTCAGTTTCACTCTCCTGCTTTTATGTTATTCATAGGAGGCAGATAATGAAGCTGATGCTGCAAGAGAAACCTGAGTGGAGGAAAGATGAAGAGGCAAAAATAAATGTCATATTCGTTGCTGCAAGCATTAAGGCATTTGGGGCTGGCACAAAAATCTCTCCTGAAGGTTTCTTTTCCAATTGCCTTATCCTAGGCAGCTTTTTCTAAAGGCTCCTGCTGTTGAAGATGTAATGAAAAGGTTTTTTTTTTTTTTTTTTTTTTTCCCTCTCACCTATCTTTTTCTTTTTTTTGTTTTTAATATTTTTTTCCACTTTAAATACTACAGCATTAAGGCATTTGGGGCTGGCACAAAAATCTCTCCTGAAGGTTTCTTTTCCAATTGCCTTATCCTAGGCAGCTTTTTTTAAAGGCTCCTGCTGTTGAAGATGTAATGAAAAGGTTTTTTTTTTTTTTTTTTTTTTTCCCTCTCACCTATCTTTTTTTTTTTTTTGTTTTTAATAATTTTTTCCACTTTAAATACTAGAAGGTTTCCCTTTTGCACCATTTTTTTCCCTACTGCCTACATTTTATCTTATCTAATTAGTTGGCTTTTTGGTTTTGTGACTGTTGGGTTCCTGCCAAGCTTAATGTTACTTTGTTGTGTAAGAAAAGGCTGATTTGGCATCAGAACCAGGGAGAAAAGAGAAGAGGTGTGCAGTGGGGGAGGAAGTTGAAGAAAAGGAGTAAAACCTTCTGAGGGAGGACTGACAGGAGAAAAGGAAGACACAGAAAGGGAAGTAAGGGAGGGAGGAAAAGAAAGAAGCAAAAACTGAGAGCAATATAAGGAGAAATCTTGCACTTTAGTGTTTTTTTTTTTTTTTTTTAAATGGTATTAAAAAAAAAAAAAGGCTAGAGTTAAATACAGCATGAATCCAGAATGATGTCTAGGATACCCAAGTGAGGTAGTTGACTGCATCTTACCTGTTTTAGTATTGCCATTAGCAAAAGCACACAAAAATAGAATGTAACCAGTATTTTTCTAAATTAATAGAATAATATGCATAATATGTTATGCAGTAGGATTTTGTTTTGTTTTCTGTTTTCTTTCCTCCTCCACCTTCTCTAAAAGAGCAAATCTCAGCCTAGTAATGACTGCAAATAGCAGCCAGAGGAAGCTACTGGCGGTGTCCACCTGGATATATATTAACGTGCCAGGCCTACCTTTGCCCTTTTAAATACACGTTGTTTGTGTGGGAATTAAAGCATATGTGATGATGAAACTGTCTTCCTGGGGAAGGTTATTTTTATGAAAAACCTTATGAGAATCTAGATATTTGTGCATATATAGAACAATGTTTTGTTCTGTTTTATTTGATTTTTTTTTCTTTTTTTTTTTAATATATGTATATAAAGCAGCAACTTAATGCATGCAGGTTTTTAGAAGTAATTGTCGCTTGCAAATCAAACCACTCTGGCTCAAGGAGCATCAGGGCTAATGCACCAAAGGTTTCACAACATATTGATGAAACAGATGAAAGAACCCTTTGATGGACTCTGTGAAAGCCCTGCATATGTTTCTTAGGAACAGTGTTGAAAAGGTACTCTATTAGGAATATGGCTGGAGATCAACTGGGTATCACACATGGAAACTTTTAATTTTGGATGATGAATTGGCGGTCTTAAGAATAAAAGCAAAGCAGTCCCTGCCAGCTTGGAAAGGATTGGCTTAGAAAGCTGCAAAATTCCAGCTATCTTAAGATGATGCAGGGTGAAAGAAAGGTCTGGTTTCTGCAAAGCTCCACTTGAATTAGGTGGGATGGAGAAGAGATGGAAATTAGCCAGCCAATGAGTAACACGAAAGCCAGGTTCTGTAGCTTGCATGTCATCTTGTCTTCCATCTGATCTGTAAAGACAATGTTGCATAGTCTGGGATATATTAATTCTTTCAAACAGGGGATTTTTAAACTACAGCTGAAAAGAAGCTCAAACGCTAGGGAAAAACAAGTGGCAGGGAACCAGATTAAGTTCTTCTTTGTTTCTTGATTTTATATAAATCTGTGTTTAAAACTATATGCAGCTCACAGAAAATGTTGTGTAATACAGCTGAGTGCTCAGCCCCCGGTACGTGAGCCTGGAATGTATGTTACTTGTTGAGCAGGTTCTGTCAGTGAAATAATAATGTAAATATGATGGTGTTGGGAGAAATGCCAAAGTTCATGCAGTTCAATTTTAGGTGATAAATTATCTGCAACTTGAAAGGAAAAAAAAATGAAAAAATAGCAGTTGCTATAAAGACTAAAGTAATAACCCAATAATTGTAAATCGGGTGTTTTTATCCCGTAAGCTTTCACAGCAGTTACTGTCCAGACTACAGATCTGTCCAGAAAACTTTTGTCAGGGAGTATCCAATGGTTCATGCCTCATTAGAAGGTATCATAGTAATTTGTGTCTAGACAGCTATGGAGGCCAGACCCTTGGTCAACTATGTAAGCAATGCAGGGTGGCAGGGGAGACAAATGAGGAACTGATAAGACTACTGCTCTCTCCTGGCATCATGTGTAGATGTTTTCCCATTGGGAAATTAGTTGTGCAATTCCTGTTTGTTGCTCTGATAGGTGATGACCTTGTTATGTGCTACAGGGGTTGTGTTTAATTAGTCTTTCAGACTGTTTCTCTGGCATAAGATATGTGAGTGATGTGTGTATGTCCAAGCCAAATAGAACAAGGTGAACATGAGAGCTATCAGGAGCCTGGTCCTTGAATGCCCGGGTTGGATATTGGTGGTGTTGCTCTGATGACCTACATTCATGAAATCGAGCACGACTTGAATGCCGGGGAAGTGCTATCAGTACTTACAGCATACCACAATAAAAAAATAAGAGCAACTGCTAGTTAACTCATAATCTACATCTTACTGATGCAAAATTAAATTGTAGCACAACTGTTCTTCATGTTCAACTGCCTTTTTTTTTTTTTTTTTTTT
>VWPW01031887.1:0-71031 GCA_013389825.1 Crypturellus undulatus | reverse complement strand
CAAGCAGCACTATAGAAGGGGAAAGACCTTCGCATATCACATCACTGTTAGGAAAATAGTGGTTTTTTTTTTAAATCTAGCTTACATTCTCTAAACTGAAGGACTGACACTCCTTTGCTATGTTTTCTTTTGAGAAATAAGTGTACAAAATAATGATTTTTAGAAGCATGCTGTTGATTTAATCTCTCTTTGCAGTCCCAGTGCTCACTGGGACTAAAATTTCCTTTGAGGTTCTTGCTCTTGCTGTTTTTTTGTTTGAGCATTTCTGGTATTACGGTTTGGATGCCTCGGATGCAAAGAGTGAGGAAGATTTTTGGTGCAGGGAATAATGATACATTCCGGAGCTCCATAGTCAAATCTTATCCTTTGGAGATGCCAGGGAAACTAGCAGTTTAGGATCTCATAATACTGTTTCCAAATGTTGACAATATCTGAGAAGAAACTAAAGGAAAACTGTAAACAAGTGACTAGCCAGAGAAGTACTTAGAGCAGCATTGATTTTTGTCATAATTAGGGTCCAGGGAAAAAGCAAGAAAGCTTTTGGAATTGCACTTAGAGGAAAAGCAAATAACTTGCATTCTCACTGCAGAGATCTTGGTGTGGTAGAACGATTCTGCTTGCCCCTGACTTCTGAGGCCACGAACTTAACTTTTGGTAACTGTAGGAGAAACATTGCTATAACCTCCAGNGAACTTTTGGTAACTGTAGGAGAAACATTGCTTATAACCTCCAGCTGCAGAAGCGTCTAAGCTGCGGTGAGCTGATCTTTCCTTCTGCCAGATCTCCCTGTGGAGTTTCCTTGTATGTGTACGGAGGTCCATGAAGCAATGGAGGTTCATGCATGTTCACTTGGGGTTTTATCAGCTGATGTGCTTGGCGTGCTAGAAAGTTAGTGGAAATCCCCCCAACTTGAAGTTGTGAGAAAATGTGTAACAAACGGTAGCTGATGACAGTGGAAGAGCACTTCTCAGCACTTTCCATAGGACTGGAATATACTTGGTAGGGCTGTGGGTGCTGAGTGGTCATAGTTCTTTCTATTGACTTGCTTTTACCAGCTATCTAAGAATTTGATTAGTCAAGTTGCTGGTGTAGGACAGGCTGTGTTTTCAGCATGGGAGAAAATTATTGCAAATGCATTACACAAAAGCTGACTTTCCAGGAGCCTGGAGCAGTTGGGAGTAGCTGAAAGCAGCAAGGGAGCTTCTGTTTGCGTTTCGGGCAAGCTGTTGGGACAGGACTCCTGTGTGCAATGACTAACACTTGCAATCCACAGCTGAAAGTGCCAGCCCCGTGTGTTCCTGGTGCTGCTGGCAGTGGACAGAAGAAAGAGGTCCCTTTCCCACGCGATGGGCTACCCTGCAAAATTCCTCTTCTATCCAGACTGACCGATCTGGCAGGAAACATGCAAGAAGCTGAGTTTTTTTGGGGAGAATTGCCATTTTGGTTATCTTGCACCCCTGCTGGGGATTGTGGTGCAGATGTGCTGTGTTTCTGTCTAAACGTAAGTAATTTGGAGACTAAAGGAGTATATTTGAGAGTTTAACCTCCTTCATTTAACCTACTGATCATAAGGAGGTTGTAGGTACTGATAAGTGCCAGAGCTATTTATATAACATTTGTCTGCAGTGAAGCAGCTTTGGGAGGAGATGTTCACACAGAATGTGAACGTAAGAGGATGTCTGTGCTCATTCTTAAGTGTTGCTCCGTGGAAATGTGTGAGATGCAAATCAGATCGAGCATAACTTTTGGAAGGGCTTGAACTTCCAATAAAATGCCATATTCTTTGGAGTCTTGTATCAGTAGCTTGCACAGACTTCGATATCTCTGACCTTCCTCCAAGTAATGCTGGAAAAGCAGATGAGGAGAAGAAAATGTCAAATTGATTGTATAGTGGGGAGGTAGCAACGAACAGGACTTATCTGCCTCTGCAGGCTTTTACAGTGATGTAGTAGTTACAAATTGTTCTGCACATTCTAAGTGCTCTCTGCTGCTAGAATAAGCAGCAGTGTCCTCTGTAGTTTGAGGCGAGCCTGTTGGTGCTGAACTGTGGTGCTGGATGAGGTTTTACAAATAGCCGAGCTTAGTCATTAAGTGAGGTGAACTGTGTTTTGTAAAGGAAAGTTTAGATGCGTAGGTGTAACCAGGACTGACAGGAAGCAGGGAACAATAATCCCTAAGGGAGAGGGAATGGATCATTGCTCTTGGGGAGCTGTTAGCAGAGGCCTGGTCCTCTCTGCCTGTTTGCTGCTACTGCTTCTTCACTGCGGAAGCGAAATGCAGGAGTCGCTGCAGGCAGCTGCTGATGTTGGTGTCATCCCTGTCATCCGCTGCCAGTCCATCACACGAGGTGCATCGAGCTGAGAGCGTTGGAAGTTTCACTTGCTTGACTTTGGAATTTAATTCTTTATAAATATCATCCGTCTGAAATCTTTCAAGATTTGGAATTCAAGGATATGTTGTGAGAAAGATGCATGGAAGATGGTTTATTTTTAGCTTTCTGTACATCCCCATTTGCTCTACATGAATGAATTTGCCTGTGTGTGTATTTGTTTTTGTGTGTGTGATAGTCTTTCAGGAAGATTATGGGCAGTTGGAACCAATGTTTCTAGGCTGATAGGACAGGAGAAGAGCAACCTCTAGATATCTCTTGTAGCTCCCAGAGAAACCAAGAGGATGCCTTTTCTATTTGCAGAGCACCTTAAAGCTATAGAACTAGATCATCATACAGCATGTCTAAGAGTAGAAAAGAACATGCAGAATATAGTAGAGTTCTGTTTTCATGTGTAACTCTGCCTTTTCCTACTAGCGTTTTGATTTAGCAGATGGTAAGACAGAAGCATCAAAACAAATGCTTGAGATGATGGAAGTCCAAAGATGATGCAAGCTGGAAACAAATGGGGGGAAAAAATACTACGGTTACTTCTCAGTAATTGAAGAACAACCCCGAAAATCTCTCTGTCCTGCTCAAAAAACAACCAACCAACCAACCAAAAAAAAAAATCCACAAAACAACAAAAACAACAACAAAATACCTATGTCATCATTCATGTTCCCTAGTACTGTTGGAAATGGAAGAGGGGGAAAAACCCAAAACATAACAAATTACAGTGACAGAAGCAGGACAATTATTTTCTCTAGTTTTATCCCTGCGGTTAAAATCAGTACAGCAGTGTGTCACTAAAGCAGCCGTATTAAGGTATGGATTCACAAGCTGAATTAATAGCCTGTTGCCAGCAAAAGGGGAGATCTCTGCCTTCGTGCTTCTTGCTGCGCACTCCCGTTTTACCTTGACCTGCTGATCGCACGCTAGGGGAATCGGGCATACTAAAACAGCAGAAAATGTAATTGCACTGTGATTAATGTTTGTAGTTAGAGCTATCTTACTCTGCATTGTAAGCTTCCAGAATGATGTTTAACCTGCTGAAAAGCTGTGCGTTTGATACGTTAGGCCCCTTTCTCTCAACAGTTCGTCTTGTGTTGTGCTTTGTAATTGCTTTGTGGAGATGGCTTGATGTGCCAGGGCAGTGTGTGGTGGGTATGGGGGGTGACGTGCCTCTGTAAAGTCTTTCAAATTTGGAGGTGATGCAGCTGCTGGGTCAGCAGCAGTTTTGGCAACTGCTCATGTGAGCAGAGAGAATTAAAAATACTAATAGGCAAAAGATGCTTTTGTTACCTAGGCATAACTAAATGTCTTATTAAAAATATATATGTTTTTCCTCTCAGGGGAGAAACTATTTTTTTCCCCTGGTGTTTAGTGGACTTTGTTTATTTTGGGGGGTAAATGATTTGCAGATGAGTCATTTCATAGGTCCTCCAAAGAATTGCCTCTCTGGAAAGTCCTTAAGGCACTTTCTGGCTGCAATTTTATTTTTGTTGTTATTTTTTAGACTAAGAGAAGCAGAGATGTTCTGCTCAGTTTTAGCTTCCTAGGATGACTAGATGAAATCCAAACATCTCAGTGCAAAATTCAGTTCAAGTGGAGTTGTGGAAAGCTTTGAAGATGGAGAGCCCAGAGACTTAGGGCAGAGATACAGTTGTCTATTCAGGTTCAACCAGGCAGCTCCTACTGGGTTTGGTGCCCAAATGACTGTTTGGTGGCTCTGGCTTCAGCGAGAACCTGTTCATAGGCGCCACCACTATGACCGGTGTCACCCCGTGAGCAGCACAGTGCTGGGTGGGGGATGTAGTTAGTCATGTTGGGGATATTTGCTGGATGTTGTTTTAGAATTGTGTAAGAGTATTTATTTATTTTAAACCTAGCTCCTTTTCATTACACTCAAGTTGATAGAAATGGCGTGGAGGTGTTCTAGCCATCATTTTCTTTCATGTCGTAGCTGTTTTTGCTGTACAGGACTTTCCCGACTGCAAAACTCTGCTACCTCAATCTGCTACCTTTGATCTGCTACCTCAATCAAGCTAGATGATAATTTCATCCAAATTAAGATCACATTGGCCCAGTTATTTCCTAGTCATATCCCAGCCAGCCTTTTCTCTCTGATGTGCGATACAAGAAGTGGAGTCTGTGAAATTTCCTAAGAAAACTTAGAGGAAATAAAAAGGAAGGAGGGAGGGACTATGACGTGCCATGAAGTAGCAATGGGCAGCCAGCCAGTTTGGTGGCTTGGCAGCTAAGTGCTGTTTTGCTGTATCAACCCCACTCTTCACTGACTTTTTCTCTGACCTTGACTGCTAAATTGTTACCCCCACGTGCAGGTGCTCTGTCCTTTCAGTGCGCTTTTATGGTTTTCTCCTTTAAAAGGTGACAGATTGAAGAATCTCAATGAAGGTAGGAGGTTAAACAGTTACTTAAATGTAAGCATGTTCTCCCAGTCACCTGTCTTTAAATGACAGTTTAGGAGATTTTTTCTCTTTTACCTTGAGCCATAATATTAATAGAATTATTCATGCTGGTAAAGATAAAACACTGCACACACATTTGAAAATCAAGATTGATTATTAAAAAATAAGTAGTAGCCTAAATGTCTCCCAAATGCACAGTTTCATAAAATGAAGTATCTGTGACATCTGTTTCAGTTACTGGAACAATAAACTTTGTTTTTTCTGATACAATAATTTACTTTCCCACACTTTAAAAAGAAGCTACATAAGAAGGAAGTTGTTTCCTTGTTCTTGAAAATTCCCTCTTTTTGAGGGTTATGGGAACACTAAAAAAAATGCAGCTGATAGTGACTGGATGAAGACTGGAGCAGTGTGTAAGGTGTGTGTGCCTGGAAACTGGGAAGAACTTAAAGAACAGTGTTCTAGGAGAGAAAGCAGTCAGATTTTTGTTGGTGAATGAGCTAATTTGATGCTGAAATGTGTCGTTCAGCATAGAACTTACTGTCTGGAATCACTACTCGAACATGCTGGAGCAGATGCCTATTCTCTTATTTGAAGCTTAAAGAAAAATAAAAAAAGGTCATGAAGAAGTACATATGAGACAGATTGAGGAGAGCAGTGGGGCAGGGGAAGAGCTAAAGCAGTGTTTGGAGAGAAAGGTTCCTCTATCCATTAGTGGAAGAGTAACAGAAAGACGATCTAAAAAGCCAATGTAGAAATGCACCATGCCTTTCCATCCAGAAGCAGTAGCTGGCTTAGCTCATCGTGTAAGGTAAAATACTTTATTGTTTGGAGATTACAGAAAACTTTGCCTTTAATCAAACGATTTGTGTGTGCTACTGTGCACTATTCAGGCACCCATACTAATTTTAAACAAATTAGCCCTGGGATTAGACAGTGTATGTAGCAGGGGTCTCAAGCAGGATGGTTCAGGAGCCCAGGGAAGTAATTCACACAGTTCTGCTTCCCACATGGGGTAAGTTTTTGGCAAATGTCCATGGGTTTGCAGTTATCCAGTGGCAAAATCTTTAAACCATGTCGCATGTTGTGTAACCCCCAGTTTGATACCACAGTCTGGGACAGAAAACTCAATAACGGGGAGTGGGAGGTGGGATTCAAAACTTCAGAAACATTTGGCAACCTTCCACTGAGAATTTCTTGGGATTAAAGAGCAATATAAAATCTGAATTTAAGATAGTTATGAGTTTATTTTTTCTCAAAATAAAATACATCTCTGAGAATATCAAAATGCTTCATTTTACTTGACATGTAAATGAAATTTCTTCACCCAGTGAATAGAGAAAAATCCTGGAAGGACTTTGAAACGTCCCAAGAGTTGCTTTTCCTGAGCTGCTGTGCTGTGGAAGGCAGCTCCCTCGTGGGCACCATGAGTTCTGCCTGACTTCCTGCTGTTGATGTCTTTGGGTGGCTGTCACCGTGAGCAGGTAGCAGCTCAGGAGTGAAACTTTCCATGACCAGCATCTGATTGACAGATAGTTATGTAATGTGTAATAAATAAATAAATAAATAAAAATTCTGGGAGAGAGCTCAAGTTTTGAGATGTGGCGGATAAAGTAGAAATAAAACGTTTTCAAGTCATCTCGATGACATTATAACTTGCAAAAATTCTGTCAGTGTCAGGCTCTTTTTTAAAACTTGATAGAACAGCAATAAAATTCCAGTTCCCAGAGGGGGACAGAATGTTTTGTCTTGTAACTTGATATAATTCGGTAACGTATTTGCATCTGGTGGCTGTACTCAGATAGATAGCTGTCAGGCATTTAAGGGTATTGAGAAGTTAAATACTTGAAAATACCCTGTCACATCTGTCTATGTGTACCATATAACACACTTGTTCACTTGTTCACACTTGTTCAGTGTCCTTTCATTGATCAGTTGAACTGAAAGTAACCTGGGAGCAAAACTCAAACACAGGCAATTTATTTTGAGGTGCTTGCTTTGCTGCATGGTGCTTATGAAGAGAAAATCTACAAGCGAGTAGGGATTAATTGCAGGTTAATGGTAGGGGAAATGCCTGGTAAGAGACTGCAGGGGCTGCGGCGAGGTCTGTGGCAGCACCACGCAGGAAGAGGCAGAGGGGATGCGGCTTGGGAGCATCCAGGAGTTTGAGCAAAACCAGCCAGCTGGAGCCATCACTTCTAGTGTGTTAAAATAATAAGTGGCTTTTAATGCACTCTTCTAATGAGTACTAATTAAAAAAAATCATTTTTTTTTGTCTACACTTGTAGTAATAGAAATACTCATCTGTCAGTCATTTGGACAGCTGTCATTTGCTTAATCCTTTCTGCGTAACACTGTGCTTGTGTGTGTATCCAGCATTGCGTAACTCTGCCACCTCCCACCCCACTTGCTTATTCTCTAAAGAGTATCAAAAGGTCGCCATCAATGTTAATCTTAAAATTAATTGCAGAAATATGAGATCACGAGTAAACGGAGGCTCGGTTAGGAAGGGTGGTAGAAAGATGGAGAATAAGGTGGCAAGATTCATCGGTTAGTGAGGGGTTAGTCCCTGGTGGGCAGAACAAATGACCTCTGGAACTCAAACAATGTCCCTCTTCTTTTCATATAGAGTCATGAGGCTTCAAAAATGTGATATGTGCCGTTCTCTTACCTTTACCCTGCTGTATATGCGTATTGCCTTTCTGTCTTCAGAATGAAAGACTCTAGTCTCCTATTTTTTCCTGCGTTTTTATGAGGGCCTGAACTGGGTCAACTGCTATGACTCAAGAAAAGGTTTTTGGAAACTGCTGCTATCTTTCTGATTTCCTCTTTTCTCCCACTGAAGTCTTTCACTGCTTAGGTTAATATTTGATGCGTTTTTGTCCTTCTCTTGCCTCTTGCTATCCTTTGAACTACTCCTGAAGTGCCTTATCCTCCTGCTTCTGATGTGACAATATCTGTGTCTGTGCAGTTTCCTGCTGTCTTTCTGTGATATGGCTGGGTGCAAGGTGAAGAGAGGAGCTGTGCATCAAACCCCAATTCTCGACAAGCAAATACTTTGTTCTGTGAGATATAAGCAATGTCACGGTCAAGGTGACTGAAAAGGTGTGTTGACACAGTCAGCTTTTGCTGGGCACTTGGGATTTATGGTTTTTGTAGGCGATTTTATTTTCTTTTTTTTTTCTCTTGTGGCTTTCAAAGCTGGCAGAAATAGAAGGTGATTCATCTGGGGCAGCGGGGAAGGTTGGCCGCTTGGAGAGCGCGATGCGAAGGCTCACAGCAAGCGCGCGCGCTGTTTCTCTGCAGCTTGGCACTAAAAGCAGGTTGCATGCTTCTATAGGCGGTTCAGACATCCTCAAAAGACCTAAAACTGAAGGTAGAAGGCCGATGAAAATACTGTTTTTCTGGTGTGCGTGGCTGGGAGGTTGGATGAACGCGGATGGAAGTGATGTGCAGGGACGCGGCCTCTGTGTGAGCAGGACTTCACGAATGTGGCTCTCAGAGCCCCAGAGCAGCTCTTCTTCCCAAGCGCGTTGTCCTTGGAGAGAGAACGAGTGCTGATTGCTGTTGCTGTCTTGCGTGTGTGGCAAAGAGTGGCCACGTGTTGAATAGCTGCTTAGTGTAATGACATACGTGATTTGCACTTGGAAATGGAAATGGTTCCGCCCCTGCAGTTGGTCCATGGTGCTCACCGTGGAGTGGATGTGGCTGCAGGAGGAGAGGGGAAGGAAGGGAAGGGAAGGTCGCTTAGGCTTGAGTGAGGGGCATCCACTGCCCCTTGGCTTCCCCACAGAGCTACCTCGGGAGTAAAAGCTTAGCGCCCTACAAGCAAGAAATGTTACTTAGTCTAGTGAGTCTAAATGGGAACATGGGCATTTGTGTCTAAATGTGGTTTTTTTTATGTGTGTGTTGTGGTTTTTTTTTTTTTTTTTTTTTTTTAAATCTAAAGCATTTGCTTCCTCTGTTTTAACTTCCCAAGGTTTTTCTCAAAATCTTGTGAAAACAGATTCTAAGAATAAGCAGTTTAGGAACTAGGTGATCATGAAACTCAGTACCTTCCAGTTTTGTATTAGGTGCTTAGTCACGCCATTTTCTTTACTTATATGTCAGAATAAAATCCTGGAAGAGTTTGCAGCCAGGGTTGTTGTTCCTTTCCTTTGCTCCCCCGTTTGTGCTCCTCTCCCTCCTCAGTGCACTGGGACTCTGAATAACTTTTGTTTATTTCTTTATTTTATCTTGGTTACTGGATTTTTACTGACTGAATACTTCTTGGTCTTAAGTATACAATCAGCAGTAAACTTTTTTTTTNTTTTTTTTTTTTTTTTTTTCTCTCTCTCGTGGTTAGAATTTGTTAGCAGAGTGACCAACTTGAGGCTTTTATGCCCCTCTCCTAACTGCCCCCTTATAGGGGGGCTCCTAGTGTTTAATGGGAATAGAATGTTTATTTGCTTTGAACAGTTGAAGTCCTGTTGGGAGATCTCTACCTGTGAGATAGGATAATGCAGGTGAAAATATTATGTTCTCTTTAATTGTCATTATCCCTCTGGGAAAATGCTATATAGTGTTTCAGAAGACTAGGTGTAGGGAGAAAGCACATATTTATTTCAAAGTTATAAATGGAAAATAGTATTAAATAATTGCTTTGTGTAATAGTATACTGATTTCCACTTGGAATTGGAATTTAAGATATGTGTTGATTGCTTTGTTTCAATAAAGCCTCTTCAATTAGAAATTCACCTTGCTTCTGCTCTTGTGGGAACCTTACCATTAATCTCAAGAAAAAAAAAAACTCTTTAAAAAAAAAAAAGAAAGCCCTACCAAACAAAATAAATAAATAAGTTTTTGAATTTTTTTTAAAAAAAAGACTTCAACCCGAATATTTGTTCTAAGATCTATGNAAACCTCTTCAATTAGAAATTCACCTTGCTTCTGCTCTTGTGGGAACCTTACCATTAATCTCAAGACAAAAAAAACTCTTTAAAAAAAAGAAGGAAAAAGCCCTACCAAACAAAACAAATAAGTTTTTGAAATTAAAAAAAAAAAAAGGACTTTAACCCGAATATTTGTTCTGAGATCTATGTTTGCTTCTCTTTGCATGACTGCATGTGAAACTCTATAGCAGAAATACTCTACAATTGCAATTTCTTTGAACAGGTACTTCGTGCTGGACTTTGAAACGGGGATCTTGCAATATTTCGTGAACGAACAAAGTAAAAACCAGAAGCCACGAGGAGCCCTGTCTTTAGCAGGAGCTATAATCTCGCCCAGTGACGAGGCGCCGCACATGCTGGTGGTCTACTCTGCCAACGGAGAGATGTACAAGCTGAGAGGTACCGTGCCCCTGCAGGCCAGCAGCTTGGGGACTCTGCTGCCTCTCTCCTCTTGCTGCTTACTTCTTATACTGCCAGAAAGTAGTGACTATAATTGCTATTTTGCATATTAAATTAAAATGCACAGTGGAACAGTAATGTGAATTTAAATATGAATGCATTTGCAATAAATAGAATATTACAAATAAAGATGCCTCAAGAATCTTCCCACTAGCAGTCAGAGTGGCATGTTGATTGCACAGTGCATCTTCTTTGCTCCAAAGGATGCAAGGATTGTTTCCACTGCTGTCCACGGCATAGCATTTTATTTCTAACATTCTTTCCCTTTCCCATCGTCCTACAGCTAATGTGCAATAATGAATCTGCTGGTGGGTTGGAGAAGGTAAAAATACCAGTGGAGAGCTGTTAAGATACTCTGTTCTTGTAAGCTTTGGAATAATTTACTGCACCTTAAACTTTTTTTTTTTTCATTCTCTTGTTCAGAAATGTGAGAAAGATAATATAACATGTAAGAGTTCTTTTGAATAAAAAATTATAGACTGCAGACAATGTTTTCAATAACTTTTAGAGTTGACTTTCAAAGGTGGGTGCGGGAAATTGTTTTTCATTCTTGTTTTGTTGTATGAGAATAAAATAAGGGTTTACAGAGGGATTTAGTAAAACTATATTTTTAAAAAAGCACAAAGTTTTCTGATGAACTGATAGTTTAACTTGCTGATTGACAGCCTCAGTATAGAGGATTCACTGACTGAAATGCTATGATATGCTCCTTTACCTTGAAAGGACACAAGTAAAGCAGAAAGGGATTGAAAAAATACCTTCTTGGCAGTAACTGTGCTTTTAGCAATACTTGAAGGAAATAACTGTGAAAGGCCATTGTAAACGTCTCTTCTAACTGGTCTCAGCATCTTGAGTGGAGTTTTAGACGTGCTGTTCTTAAGAATTTGTACATACTTAATTAGTGTAGATTAAGATTTATAATGTGTCCTGATCAATAAATAGCACATGCATCTTGTACATACCACATGTTTTTAGATGTGCACGCTTGCACACGAGAGCATATATATGCTTAAAGACAGTTGCCTTATGCAAAAAAGAGTATAAGTTTGTGTGAGAACCTTCGTTCTCTTGTTTCTGTTCCAGCTGCTGATGCAAAGGAGAAACAGTACTGGATAACTCAGCTTCGATCCTGTGCCAAACATCACACGGAAGGTAATTCGAAGGTAAATAATTAGGAGAGCTTTGTCTGGTTGATAGATTGACTGCTGTATTTGGCATGTTCATATTTAGATAGAAGTCTGTAAGTAAAAATAATAAGAAATAATAAGTTGTCTCCTGATCTGTTGCTCAGAAGGAACAGACTTTGCTCTTTTTTTTTTTTAAGTTAGTCAGACTGTTTTTTTAGTAAGTAAATATTAAATCATAATGAACTTGAGTTAATAAAGTGAAATGATTCATGTAGTTGCTAGCAGTGGACAGCTTTAAGTCTACCAAACATGAAAAAGGTTATCCTGTTAAGATTTGTAGTATTCATCTCTCAGTGGAAGTGGTCTGATTTTTTTTCTCCTCAAAATCGTAAGTACTGATAGTACTTATGATAAATGATAAGTAATGGATAGGTACTTTCAAAATTAGCAGACTGATAGAAGGAGTTCCTTGCTCTCAAATGGTAATGACATAAATCTTTTCTAAGCTAGAATAGACTTTGAAAGTGGGAGTTCTATTTAAATAAATACACAAGATACTTAGATTAGAAGCAAAGGAATATACTGTTTATTTTATATGTTTTTAATATTAATTAATATTAAGCTAAAAGTTACTAAAAATATCTTCAATCTCCCAAGCACTTTTATTGATATCTTTACCAGAATGAAAATGCTTTTACTCCATGACTGCTTACACATATAAATATAACTGCAGATGTAAAAAGGTTCATTTTGCTTGCCTACCTCTCCAAGATGGTGAGAACATCATTCCTATGTTAACTGCAGTGTAGTCCAGATTCTAAGTGTCTTTGAAAATTGGACTGCAAAGAGGAAACAAGCTTTTTGTTGTTTTTTTTCTCCTCTCTTTGAGATCATGCTGAATTACCAAGCAACTATTTTATTTAAATAATAAAAATAAAGTAAATAATAAAAAAAGGTAGCCTGTCTTGCTACCAAAATTGCATACTGAAATTCTCTGTTGAATGTCTAAGTACTGTTTTTATACAGCTGTTTTCCAGTACTATTCATATTATATGTATTAAATAATCCCGTAATGATATTTCAAAGTAACATTTAAAGTATATTTTGAGCTCTTATGACACTTTGTTCCTTATCTAAAGTTCTCTGAATTCTTGCTGGCATAAGCAGCTGTATATTTAAATCTAGATCTGACTTTATGATATAAAGAAGGGATCTGAAGCTCCCTTTCTGGTAGGAATGTCTATTATATCTCTATTTTTGTTTCACAGATGAATCTTTATAGTATGCTAATTATTTTGACCTCTTCTCCTACAGCAGAATATTTGTAGCATTTATATTTTTAAATAAGCTTGATCAGGATTTCTTTGCATGTTTCTATTTGAATCAAATAAGCCAAATTACTATTCAAAGAATGCTCTCAGGAAATAAAAATGCAATTATTGCCATTCTTCTTCCATTTCTTGCATGGCTAGCAGAGTTAGAAAAAAACATGGGTACAGGAGGAAATGCTACCAATGACTAATGCATACTAAATGAAAGACCTTCCAATGATATGAAAGTTCTTATGAAAGACCTTCCAATGATATGGAGAGGCTGCAGAACCTGTTAGTGCTAATGTTGTAGATGGCATTCTTCCTTGTGATTTAGTGGTGAATCAACAAATAAGCAGAAGTTTGCTGAAGAAGCTGGCTTTTGGATGATAATTGAAATAATTCTTGGCAGTCTTAATGGCTGCATGCTTTAGGCTGCCCAGTGGGAAGCAGCTGTGTGGCAGTGGTGCTCTGTACATATTCCTGTTCAGATGGATATATATTCTAGCAAACCAGCAGTGGAAAGTCTGATAGGGAGTCTCGGGGGCTGGTAGATGGTAATCATGTAAAAGACATGCTTTAAAAAAGCAAACAAAAAATTGCAGAATTGAATTCTTCTCTCTGTGCTCAGTGAAGAGGGATTTGCTTAAGCTTTCCCACTGGGGTTTTGCTTTATGAATGGAACCTCAGAAAGAATAGCCTTACTGGATCAGACCAAAATCCCCTTTATGATGGTCTTCTCTATCAAGTAGCCAGGCACAAGTGCCCAGTAAACAGCACAAGGACAGAACAAAGGTGCAACTCTACTTGGTCACAATATTCTGCTGATTTGCAGACTTTCTGTCTGATATTCTGCACACAATGATGGTCTATATGGAGAAGGACTGACTGGACTGGAACCTTTTTTGTGATAGTGCACAGGAGAGAAGGCAGTCAAGAGGAGCAAGGAAGCGTGGTGTGAGTGAGAGCCATGAGTGGTTCAATAGGAAATATTGGCTGTTCCTATTGGTATGAAGGAACAGCAAAGAACATAATCAGATAGGAGGTTCAAAATAAAAGATATTTGAAATCTGGAGATTGATACGGGATGTTTTAGATATCAAAAGCCTATATAGATTTGAAAAGCAATTATAAAAATTATTAGGGAAAAAAGAGTGCTTGAGTGATTGGAGGCTGTTGAATATAAGGATACAACTTCTGTGACAGAAGATCCCTGAGCTGCAAACTGTTAGAAACAGGAAGGACTTAGAATGGGCAGCATCTTTTTAGGCTTGTGCTTGTACCTTTGCCTTGTAGCCTACTAGTGCCATTGGTTTCCTTGTGTTCCCGAGCCCACCTGCAAGACAAGACAAATCTCTATGACTGAGGGATGGATTTATCCAAGGAACCAAATGAATGAGCATTTGAAGCTGCAGGAGTAGGTTTAGGTACAAAATGCTGGCAGAGATAATGGCCTGAGGACAGCAAGTAGAGCCCCAGAAGGGACAGTGCTGGTGACACTCTGCTGCGCTCTGCAACACTGAGCATTGCAGGGAAGTGCTCTGCCCTGGGTGCTTGCAGGTGCTGTGCAGGTAGGCACTGGAGTTCTTGGGGAGCTGGAGGTCTGTCTCAAAGCCTCCTGATTTGCTTTTTCCCCTTCCTTCTGAGGCTTGAGCAAAATTGAGAGGTAGATTTTTCCCTGAGCTTAGCATTACGTATAGTACTAACTTGATTTTCACCTGGAGGTGTTTTAAAGCATTTCTCTGCTGTTCTCTATAACAAGCAAGTAATCAATAGCTTGAGTACTGCAATAATTTGACTTTAGAGACCAAATATTGGTTACAAGGGAGTGATACTTCACATAGGTGCCAGAAAAATAGAAGGGAGGTAGGGAGGAAAGCATTTCTATAACACTTAATTTTTTTTATCTTTTTTTTTCTCTGAGTCTCTGATTTCAAAACAGTTGCCTGGTAGGGAAGCAGAAATGCTGCATTTCTTCTTTTTCTTATTTTCATTCTGTTTTCATGTTTTTAATACTTTGAGTGCTGGAGTGAAGGATAACAACAAATTGTCTGCCTCAAACTGTTGTCAGTGAACAGGCAGATGGCTACTCATGTCTCTTAACTGTGTAGAGTTTGAATAGAGTCCAAGCACATGTCTCTGCTGGGGAAAGGCATATTTCTGCATCTGGGTAATTAAAGCCCAAGTAGTCATTGGTAGTTGCTTCTAAAGCTAAAACTCACCTTTTAACAGCAACCGTGAAAGGCAGAACATCCGAGATACTCTTTAGGAATCACTTAAACATATGAAATGCAGTCTTGCATTTTTTTTCTCCTTCCTCAGCTGACCAATATGGTCTGGAAAATGTCTGAGCTATCATTTAATATGCTGGGTGTTATTCTGCTGCTGAAACATTTGCTAATTCCTGACTGACAAGCAAGTCAAAATTTTGTCATCTTGAGTGACAAGCGGAAAGAATCAGAACAGCAGGACACCAGAGTAATTTAAATTCTCTTAAAGGATATATATTCTTTCTATATTCTTACAGGGTATATAAATTTCACTTTTACATATTAAAAAAAAAAAAAGCATGCACATGCTGATGCACACATGGAAAAGAGATGGAATGGGAAGAGTAAGATATGCAGTGGGTGTGTGCACATGTATATGTGTGTAAGTTTATGTATGCATATTTCTTGTTATGTAGGTATAATTACATCATGTAAGTATAATTATATCATGTAGCTGAGGGAATATGTGGGATAACAATGGGATCGATAAAAGGGACCTCAAGAATACCAGTAAATAAGTTCTTCAGAAGGAAGTAAAACCACATTTTTGAAGTCTTGAATAGATTTTCATGGGAGAAGATTCATGGGGAAAAATGTAAGGATTTAGAGAACATTCTCAGCTCATTCTGTGTCACTGTTTCAACTCTACTGGGCAAAGAGCATTCCTTCTTCCTGCACTGGATCCAGATCAGGACTGGTTTCTTTTCTTTTTCATAGTTACTGAATGCTTTGAAACTTGGGATGGGAACTGAAGTGGGGGAGAGAAGAAATTAATCAGGTAGTGATTAAAAAAAGAAAGTTGCATGAAATTATTGCTTGCATACAAATGACTGATTATTGTCCAAATGTAAGCTGACAAGTGCATGTAACACAAGTTAAGTCTGTCACTTTAATTCCATTTTACATCTTAATGGTGAAAGCAGTAAGAGGATGCTATTTTCTGGCAAATAATTGCTATGCTGTAATAAGGTCTTAATGTTCTTGTTATTCCTGTACGAGTCTTACATTGCCTAATTGGGGATCCCTCAACCTGCCACAGAATGCCAAAGCACACTGGGTTGGAAGTCATCTATGTCTGGATAGGGTTGGTGGTTTTTATAGACTTTTGAGTGATTATGATGTCAAAATCTTAATTAACACGTTAGTCAAATTGGAATTCAAGGTATAAAATGATTCTGTGAAAAAGTAGGCTTATACATATATTTCAGTGGCAAATTCCAGGAATAATTTTATTCCCATAAATGTCAAAAGCTTGCTAGTTCTTCTGTTTCATATCCCTTTTTCTTGACTCTTTATTGATGGAGGCTTTGAAAGTAGTACTAAAGCAAACTACAGAGCTTTTTATAGCAGCTTATATTGCCGGTGTGTGCATCCCGGGCTGGACAGGGATGTACTGTCGGAGATTAAATGAACATCAGGAACGTGGCAGGGAAGAGGAACCTTCAGCTTGTGAAGTGGCCCCTGTCTAAGTTGTAATCAAGTGGTAACTTCATTAACGTTTGTGTGACTGAAAGGCAGGCTTGTTGCAGGTTTGGCTTGCGGGGCTGCGCAGTGAGCTGCCTCGGGGAGCTGCATGTTGAAGCTGGCAGGAGCAGTTCTGCAGCTGGGTCGAGCCCGTGTGCTGGTTCCAACCTGCAGCTGTACATGGCAGTCCATTCCCTTCCTTCTGCTGCCACCTCCCGTGCAGCCTCTAGTGTAGTAGCTGGGACATCTGAAATAGCAAAAAACACATCCTGCTTAAAAGGTCTGAGTGCTCTGACTAGCTCCCTGCGGGATCAGGTGTGCACTGGCACACGGGAAGGAGAGGGATGATGGTGCTTCTAGGAAGCTTGGATGGGAGGACCCCATTCTCTTCCTCCTCCACTGGTTCCCACCTTCTGCCTTGGTTCAACCGCTAATATACTGAAGCCATCCAGGGTCCAGCCAAAAAACCTTTCTCTGGTTTAGGCTGTGCTTTGTATTTAGAAATAAGCCAGCTAGTGGCCCACCAATTATCTGAGGGAATAGATCTGCCCTCCTCCTCTTCAAGCAGGTCTTATCTTCATTGAGCCCTTTAGGAGAGGCATTCTGAGAGAGGAACCAGGAGAAAACTCTGTGTGCATCTACATTTCTGTGTCTGTCTCTCTTGTTCAACTCGCTGAAGTGTTTCTGCATGGGGTCAGGTGGGCCTCAGGCTCAGTGTGAGGGGGTGTTCGAGAAATAAGAGCCAAACTGCCTGTTTCAGTGCCAAGTGCAGTAGCCGTTTTGCTATAATGTAAAACAGCACCCAGAGTAACGCCCGGGAACTTGAAGATGACATTTTTGAGATCTTTACAAGGCAGATGTGTAGTTTCTCTCCTCAGCTAGAAGAACAGCTGAGACTTGGAGTCCTGTATCAGTTTTACAGGGTTTTGTTTTGCCTTAGTAGTGAATGGCTGTGGAGAATCTTACCAGATGGACTGTTCACCAGGTAATTTTGAGCACTCACGTAACTGCTTCCATAAGGCTAAATTAGTGAAAGTTTCAAGTCTTTGGCAGTATTGCTTTGGTTCTTATCTCCATGTCAGACTTCTTAAGTTCATCTGATCTGCGTTTTCCTCTTCTGCCTCTCTTCCCTGCCCTTAGAAAGCAGCTAAAAGTATGGTGCTTCTAATTAAAATCTGTTTTCAATTCTGGAAAGCCTCACAGTGATGAGGCTGAGAAGGAAGCACAGCTTGACTAGAGATATGTGTATTTTGACACCTTTTTTCCCTTAGAAGTTGCATGAAGATAGTTGCTCATATCCTTCTGGTTCCAAAATCTTTATGTAAAAATGAAGAAGAAAATTACATTTAGGATTGACTGTGAATTTGATTAAATGCTTTTTGACAAAGAAAGTGATAAGTGGTTTTATGATCAAATAGTCATCATAGTCTTCAACTTCAAAAGGTTACCAAAGATGATAAAGCACACTAATAGATCTTGTCTGAAGTTCGGATGTTGTATAGATTGTCATTAACATTTCAATATTTGTGATGACCAGAATGTAGATTAAACAGATCTGCATATTTTCTTTTTTCAGTGTATCTTTTCCAGCACATCTTTAGTAAATAGATTAAAATACTGAATGTTGGGCTCTCCAGCTGATTATTGTTGGCTGGTGGTGTGTGACCGTCATTGCTCTAAAACTTTTACATAGAGGTTGGTGCTCTGTGTATATTAGGCTTCCTGCAGAGGAGCACAGGAATGTAATTTCAGCATTTATTACTGGGTAAAAAACATCTGTGGCTCAGTGCTCGTGAAGGAGATCATGATGATCAGCCATAAACAGATATGGCAGTCCACTTCAGAAATCAGTTTATTGATCTCTGGAACATTGTATTTACTTTCTAAAATAAACCAAATTGTTTGCTTCTGGTAAATGGTGAAAAACACTTCAACTTCTTTGTGAGCAAGAAGAGTAATTCCTGGGAGAATGAGTCATGAAAGCATTAGTATAGTTGGAACTTACTGTTCTACAATTACATTATTTTAATTGTTGGATTTTTTTCTTATTCAAATGGAAGCCTTCATTATATTGCTTTTTCCTCTTGAAGGTGGACAGTCTACTCAAAATGAGTCCTTAACCCTGATTGGAATTATCTAGACATTATCTAAATAGTGTAAGGTCCTGAAACCAAGTTAGAAACTATCATTTTATTATTTATTTTATTTTTATTCATTTTCACTTTATTAGTTGGCAGACTGTTGGAGCTATGGTAATGTGTAGCCTTGTGAAAGAGTATTTGTAATCCCTTTGGGATGCTCCTGTCTGAGCTTCTTGACTCATTAGCAGCTTGTATTAACAGTCATTGAAGAGCTCGTTATGTCTTTGTTTTTATCAGTCCTTCATTATTATTCTTACTTGTAAAGGAGAAAACAGCAGCGCTAAAGAAAACCGCATTTGATGGTACTTGAGAGGGACAGATCAGTCATACCAGCAGTGCTAGGGAGAAGAACAAGGGAATAGGAACGAAAATTCCACAGTTATTGTCTGCACTTTTTGTTTTTCCTGTCAAGTGACTTTTAACTTTTCTAGTGGGATGTATAGTTAGATATTTTTTAGCTGTGGAAAACATAACACGAGTTTTAATTAAAAAAAAAAAAATCTTTTTGAATTTGCACAGCTGTGTGGCTTGTCATCTTCGGTATGTAATTTGCAAAGCTCTGCAAAGAGAGCCAAGTATTTGGCTGGGACTTAGGTGTTGACAGTGTGCTGTGAATTCCAAAGCGCGTGAGGGTGCAAGTCTGGAGCTGCGGAAAGGGTCTCTCCCTCAAGTGGCAGCAGCAGTTGGCAGGAGGAGTTGGCTGCTGTCCCTGGGCTGAGCAGGTGTCCCTCAGTGCTGTCCCCGCAGCCTCTGCGGCAGGTTGGCTGTTCCCCAGGAGTGGAGCCCTGTTTCCAAAGGCAGCTACTTGTATCTTGGAGTGCTCCCACCGTCCTGGCCTCAGCATCTTGCAGTCTTGTGCCCTTTCAGTCTTTGCTAAGTTTTGTAGCAGTCTTGTCAGATGGTGTGGAACAGGAGTAGCCCCTGGGTAGGCAGAGGTCTCAGTATGGAGTTCATTGAGGTTTTCTGTGTTACAGACACACTATAAAGAATACTCCCAAATTGGATGCCAGAGGATTTGGGTGGTGGGCTGGTGGACTGTTCTGGACTGAAAATGAAGAGATGAGGAAAGCTTCCATAGGAGCCATTCATATCGACACATTCTGGCTTGATGTTTGACATGAACTGTGGCTGCTTGCTAATTCCAGTTGGCCATGCCTAAAATGAAGGGTATTTCTGTTTTTTGGAAATGCTTTCCTTATTTCTTATGCAAAGCCAGGATAACTCGGGCTTGAGGGCTGTAGTAAATAAACTGCAGTAGCTACACTGATAGATGATTAGATAGGAAGAGCAAAAGCTCCTAAATATTCACACTCACTTTATTGGTTGCATGTCAAAAGCTTTCATGTTGCAGATAAGCTACCAATAAATTTCCAAAAGTATTTTATTTTGTTCATCCTAACTTACTCTAAAATGTAATAGCAGCTTAATGTTTAAAGCAGAAGCACAGCTTAATGCTTACTTGGCACTTGCATTGGCTTTCTAAAATTGATGTCCCTAAATATTAGGAGAGTTGCACTTGACTATTTCAGAAGCTAATCAAATGAAAACATTAAGGTTTATTTATGGTTGTTCCTCGTGCTAAACAGTTGGACAAGTTACAGGTCACAGACTTCATAAAAACTATTTGTGTTGGCCTTGTTATTAATCCATCTTCACCATCATTCTTAATATTTTCTAAAATACGTGCTTGTACAAACTTATCAACAGCATGTTGATATGTAGGAGTGTTGGAAGGTGTTTTGGGGGTATCTTTCAGATCATCAAATAAAACAGGGTGACAGCTACAACACTTCCAAGATCTCTGAGCAATGCAGAGAGGGTTCGGAAGAAATACGTCAGTTCTGAGGTCAGTTAGACCTCTGTGCTCAGGTTTCTGAGGGAATGGTGCAAATGTGCAGCCTGAACTGTAAATTGTTGGCTTTTACCACCTTCATAAAAGTGTATTTGTCATTGCTTGTTCTAGAGCATTTCATCGTCACGAAGTAGAAGCTCATCTCTTCTGCCGCCGGGCACGGTTAATTCTGCGTCTCCTAGTGGCCAGAAACACGTGAATCAAAGTGGCCCAACTGTTGTTACCATCACGCATCACAAGTCCCCTGCAGCTGCCCGAAGAGTTAAGAGCCAGCGATCTGGTCAGCTCCATGAAGTCAGAGAGGTAGGAGATGTCTCTGTGATGTTTTGTGAAAAGCTTAAAGTTCTTATTTTGCTTCAAAGTAAGCAAGCAAGCAAAGTCTGGTGAGTTAAGATGTCTGTTTTCTACTCTATTTTGGTTGATTGCTTTGTTTTGATCCCCTTGTTGAGCCAAAGGGTGTTTTTAACTTTGGTCCAGCTTGAAGCATGCTGTGTGTATATATAAGGTTCATAAGCTGATCTTAATGATGCTGTATGTGTGTGCTTTAAAAGCTGGGCAAGGTTTGCGGTGGCTCCGAGACTTTTTAATGGTGTCACAGCGGTAGAGGAACTCTCTGTTTACAAACTACATGTCACAAATCCCTGCAGGTATTTACATGCAACTTGAAAGACAGACTCTGGTTAAGTCTCAATAAGAAAGGACATCCAGCTCCCCAAGCGCAGCAGTTCTTTTCCATATGAGTATGCTTTTAATTTTGTCTAGTTTCTGATGCCTCGTGATAGAAGAATGCTCTGCTCTTTTTAAACTCCTAAAAAGCAAACAGCATATGTTCTTTGAAAATATATTTATCCGGGTTTAAAAAGTCTAACTCGTATACTGATAGAAGTCCAGGTAACAAAAATAGTACAGAATTTGAAAACTCAAATGCTAATGCATTTGAGTGGACTCACTTTTATCTGTCTTTCATCTTGTTATTTTTTTCTTTGTGTGAATTTCTTGTGATTCTTCAGCAATGCATTTCTCCTTCCTTCTCTTACCAGAGAAGCCAGCTGTTTTACCAGAGAAGCCAGCTGTTTTAAAGCATTCTTTCATCATATGCATTTAAAATTCTGGCCAAATCCTCTAGCAGTTACCATATCAAGAATCTTGTTTTTAAGTTTGTACTCCCTAAATGTTTTATAACCCTGTTATATAGATGTTATCTATAAGATCATATAGAATTGGAAGAAAATATTTTAGTAGCCCCGTCTCACAATAAGGATTTAAATTGCACGACGGTATGAAGAGTGCTTGCTTTATTTTTTTAAACTTTTTTTTTTTATTGTAGCAGCATTAAAGTGAATGCATACCTTGTATTTTCCATTCTATTAAAAATAGTTGTCCCTTACCATGAAAACAGGTTGTCTGAATCAGTCACTTGTGTTTTCATTATATTATAGGCAATGGATGCCTGGTTTTACTGGGAAAACCAGGCATCTTTTCCTACCAATGAGACCCACACCCTTCCGAAATTGATTCTGTGTTACTAAATGTATTTGCTCTCAGGAGGGTGAATTCAGAGATGGCCTCATTGATTATTTCATTAACAAATACAAATGTGACCTGTGGCACCTTTGTGATATGAAACTGAACAAGTCTGAAAGTAGTTTAAAAGAAAGATTTGGTATTTGCGAAGATCTCAAGTTGGAAGGAGACAGAATCAGCAGACATAAAGAACTTCATTTGGAAAGGAAGGGAAAAACATAGTAAAATGGAAAATAAGTGGTTAAGTATCATCCCTACAGAGAAAACGTGGAAGTTGGTCTGCAGTATACTTTAACATGATGTCGCTGCAGAAAGGTAAATGTTAAAGCAAAACCGTCTTTCACTTAGGGATTTACCGTCTTCAGTATCTCCGAGAATGTTTCAGAGAGCTGTCAAATTCAGAGTTGCTGTTCAGCTCTGGACCAATTTGTCTTGGTTTGATGGTGTTGTTTGCAAAAGTGAAGTGCATCTGTGTTGCAAATGGAACAGACGTGCTCCTATATTTTACATATTGCAGTGATGTTTTTGTAATACTTTGTTGTTCCATTCTTTCCTTTTTCTATTTTTCCATTTCATAATAAGAATAAACAGCAGATTGTTTTCTTCTGTTTATCCTGGCTGATTAAAATTTGTGGTGACTGTAGAGCAGAGAATTTAGCGTAAAAAAGACAGATAGCAAAGAAATTTATTTAGAGTGTAATATCAAAACTGCAAGCAGTATATTTATTAATTTGGGAGAGCTGACATACTCGGAGCTGCATATGCAGAGTTCTTCAAGGTCATATGTCTTTTATTCATTAAAGTACCACTTCCAAGTGATCTTTAGTAAGTTGTGGAGTTCTTATGGTAGCATAAGTGAATGTGGTCTTGAAATTGCATTCTATTGTTTTAAACTGAGCATTTTATTATTCTCCTCCCAATTTGTGATAAAAAGGTTATACTTGCAGGATTATTTACCGTAGGTGATTTAAAATTAGCTGGAACATAAAGCCAAGTGGCTGCATCACACTCATTCAGTAGCAGCCAAAACTTAATAAGAAAATATTTCCTTGGAGATGCTTGAAACCTGACAGAATGTGATCTGGGACAACCTGTTCTATGCAACCCTGCTTGAGCTGGGCAGCGTGGACCAGGCAGTCTCCAGAGGTTCCTCCAGCCCCAACTCTTCTGTGGAAGAAGAGGCTTCATTTTGAATGATGGCTGTTTTGGTTGAGAAGGTTTGACTAGAGTACAACCTGAACCACTGTTCCCACTTCCACTAGAGAATCAAGACTTGCAGTATAGGAGGGTTTTGTAGTGACTCATGGTAACATTTCATAAAAACTTGCAGAAATTCATGAAAACGTATAGAAATTAAATAGGATTAAAAGAGAAAGTCTAGAGAAATATTTTGCCATCGTTCTCCTATCCATATCCTTGTAAACAAGAGGCAAATTTACAAACGTAAGAATAGAGGAAGACATCTAGTATCTTCTGTGGCAGTCTCCTCTAAAGCTATTTGAGTTGTCTATAAAAGTGTCATCCCCTAAGGCTGCTTATTCTAGCTCATGTTAGTACTATGAGTACTATATGTGAGATCAGTTAAAAACATGCCTCTTTAGGCAATAAATGGAATACTTCAGCGTCTGGGAGTATCAGAAAATCTGACAGAAATCTTAATTATTTTAATATCCTAAAGTAATAATTATTAAGTCATATGTTCATGAGTTGATCAATTTTCAGTGTTCTCTGAATCTTCACCTTGCTCCTGTAGAGTCTTTGAGATCACTACGAGTGCACATAGCTCTGTGAATTTGATTTTTGTTTTCATGCAGAAGTCGAGTCATCCTGGAATCCACACAGAGCAGCAGGGAGCACTGAGGTTGCTATGGGAATCGCAGAGCAAATGTTCTACTAAAATTACACTGTTTGGCCATGGGAGTTATGTCAGGAATGAACTTTGTTCATTATTTCATATTTGTGTGTATATGTTGGGTTTTTTCTTTTTTTAATTCAAATTTGAAATATTAATGATGCAAATGCATCTTTTTATGAAGATTTTTTTTAACATCTAGTAATTGAATATATGCGAAGATGATCATTTTCAATCACTCAATTTAATATGTGGCAATTTATAAATTAGGGATAATATGTGTATGAAAACCAGATTAGGGGACTACGATAGTGTTCATTTGCTTAAGCAATTGCAGACAGGCTAGAATTTCTATTCAGTTATTAAAGCATTTCATTAAGTTTTAAATAAACATCTAGTTTAGAGAGGAACTGGAGGGAAGTAAAATTTGAAGGGAAACTTTTGCGTGCCTTCAAAACTGTCATTTAATTTTGTTTATAAAACAAACCAAAATGATTCTAACCAGTATAAAACAGCATAAAATAGACTATGGCATAGCATAGACTTATCAGTCTAAATTTTTGGAAAACGATGGGGCTGATTTCTTTCCCCATTCAAGCACGAATATTGCGGCAGTTCCAGTTTAGAGTCAACAGCTTGAAAACGAAGCCCTGAAGAAAAGGCCCTTTTGCAGGTGGCTGCTGTGGCTGTTTTTATTAAATTCAAGTTGGTGCTGCTTTTGGACGTTCTCGGCAGTATTGATGGCAGGGTAATATCAGGTGGCCGGGCAAGCTGCAGATGATAGGTATGGAGCTGCTTGCTTGTTAATGCCCCCTTGAAGAAAGTGAATGTAGCGATGGCTCCTGCCTTTGAGGTGTGCCATGCATCTTACATCCCTGTACCTGTTCATGGAGGGTCTTGCTGCCATCTCCAAATCCCTGTGTGACACCTGAAGTGCATCTTGCTACAGCAAGAAACACAGGACATTTTGATTTCCTAGTGAAACAAGCGGTAGACACCATAGCTCTTGTCTGTTATGAAATGCAGGTCAGATCTCTAGTTGCTTTTGCTAGATGTTAGTTTTTTTTTTCTGTAATCCTTGGGTTTCAGGCTCTGAATGGCTGAGTGATCCCTTTTCTTTGGCAAGTTTGTATGTGTTAACGCTGCTTCTAAGCAGCTACTCGTATCTCTCTTGGTTGCAATCCTGGCTTCTGACAATAATGTTTTAGAATACGGCTAATAACCAAGATGACTATTAACATTTCATCCCAATGAATAGCCTGAACTGAATGGTATCTGCCTGAATTTGGCATATGCTTTTATGTACTTTTGAATTACAGCTACTAAATGTATAGCTGTACCTGTTTTTTGTTTCTGTTCTTGTTTTTGATTTATGTATTTGTCGCTGTAGGGAGCAGGCTCGGGAAACATTAGCTCATGCTTTTGCACATACTCTTTAGATTTTTCTTCATATAATCTGTCAGTTTGCTATGTTCTGAGGTGACAACTTGTATCTTTTTCCCCTCAACAGAGTTCCCCTCTTAGCCAGTTAAAGCTTACCCAGTAGATGCAGACTGGCAGCCACACATTGCATGAGTTGGGGGGGAAAGTTGCTGTTTCGTTGCTACTCAGTCATCTTGCAGCATGTCAGAAATTGGCTCAGAACTGTGCTCCTCTGTGCTAAATCCCTTCAGTGCTCTGAAGTTAATGATGTCCATGTACAGCAGGTGACAGAAGTGGGCTCAGTGACACTGACAGGAGTGGAAAGGATGGGTTTGGGTGCTTTGTACCAGGGTGACTTATCACAGTCATATGAGAACGTGCTATTCAAGGCTTCCCCTATGGTCAGGAATTGCGAGATTAGATGGTGTTAACGGGTACAGTTCACTCACTCTTCAGAATATGTGAGCTCGATTGAATAAGATGGGGAAGTAATATCTATTCTTAATAAAACAAAATGACATTCTTCATGGCAATGAAAAGCAAATCTAGTTCTCCTCTTGCTCAGTGGTCTCCCAAATTGTGACAGTAATCTCAGCTGCGATAGTAATAAAATGTTATTCTACACGTGGATACCACCAACCAGGTGGCCTACCGGGAGGAGGGCGAAAGGAAGTAAACGTGAGGATTGGTGAGCAACAGGAGGAGGACTGTTAATATCCTCCTGCTGTTTGGAGAAGTAACATGTGGCATATTGGGCTGCCCTTCTATGGCTGTGTGTTCATAAAACTTCTGGTTCCCCACGTGGAAAACTGAAGGATGGAGGGTGACAACTAAGGATCCACCAATATATGTCAGCGAGCGCATATTCTGAGATGTAATCTAAGAAGTATATTTATAAATAGCATGCTATACAACAGTAAATAGAATTTTCCTGTGATTGCTGATGTTGGTGCAGTGACTGGCAGCCTTTTAGGTACACCCTTGCATGCTTAAAATTCACAAATGGGCCTTAATTGCTAATAGGCAAAGTATGCTTTCCAGCTGTGTGCTCTAGCTATTAACTTCACTGAAGTGATGGCTCTGAAAAGTAAGGAAAACAGCTACTCAAAAGCGCTCCTAGAATAGCATCTGCTTACGAGCAACATTTAATCACTAGAACTACTGGCTTGGCTTGCAGATTGAGGTAAGCATGGTAATAAAATTGCAAATGAATAATGTCCCACGAGGAGCTTCTCCAAAGTTGTGTTCTGCGAGTGGCGCTCCGTGCTCTAGCCCGCAGCAGCGCGATTCCTGCTTGGCTGGGTGGCAGCCAGGTGCCATCCAAGGTTCATTTGAGCTTGCAAGGTCCTTCCTTTGCTTCTCTAATTTACAGCTCTTGATTATTGGAAGCAACTCATACAAAAAAATGCCTTGGTAGCTACTTTTTACCTTTTTTTTTTTTTTTTTTTTTTCCTTTGTACTTTTATCTCAAGTTTCCTACACACTGCTCCTCTTGGGTCCTCTTTGTGAGTAAATGGCAAATCTTAGTGGGAGACTATTAATAGGATAAGATTAATGTAAGAGAAAAGCCTAGCAAATTGTCCATTAGAGAGTTCTTGAGGTGTAGAGGGAGAATCTGGCACTAGTTCTATATCTATATATAAAAAAGCACAAGCCTTGTTCTTTTAAATGTAAATGGCATATATCACCTACATGTGTATGGAATACTCACAGGAGCTATGATATAGCTAGCAAGTAAGAAGAGAGGTTGTGTCTCCTTGTATTGGACGCTGATCCTCAGATTTCCTTCCAGTAGCAGTGTGACCAGTGCTAGATTGATCTTCCTGCAAAAAATACATCGCCTCCTCACGCTGACAGAGGGAAAGAGAAGCTGATTTGCAAAGAAAAATGATAATCACTGATACAGTCTGTCTGAATCATGCTCTCCTAATTGAGTATTTATTATGGAAGTCAGACGTAAGTAAAAAGCTTTAACTTCTGCTCACCTAAGACTTGCTTAGTAGCTCAGTGAAACAGTCTAAAGGTACCTGATGCTGGCGGAGGAATTTTCCCTTGTGCATTGTTTCTAAATCCGCTTCTTAAACATCAGGTCCATTCTGCTGCATGTTTTAGGTTGGGAGGAAGGGAGAGGTGTGCTCTTGTAATATTAAGACCTGTGAAGGGATTCTCAAAAGACCTGGCAACTGTGGGTTAAGAGGAAGGGCAGGAAAAGTGTGGGGTTTTTTTCAGTCATGAAACAGTAAGACATTCAAATGAAGTTGTGTATCTCAGGATACTGGTCAAGTTTAAAAGCATCCTGTAGTTCAGAGAAGCCATGATTCCTTGTCTGGTAAAACATTTTGTTGGGATTAGAACTCTTCATTCTAATCCATCTCCATGGGCTCAAGGTATTTGTGTAATTCTTCTCTACCTTTTTTTCTTTCTTTCTTTCCCCCTGGTTTCTTTCTGCTTTTTCACTGACTCATTCCTCAGATGCAGAGAAGGGCAGATTGTTTGCAGAGAGCATTTATTTAACCTTGAGTCAGGAGCTGTGAGCTCAACCAAGACTGGCAAGGAGTCTTCCAGAGATAGCAAAGGGAAGCATCTGATCTGTTTTGTCCTGCAGTAGGTGGGCTGTGGCAGAGATCACATCACATCTGGGATAACATCTACTAATTAGTAATTGGTCTATGTTGACTAATGTGCACATTGCAAATGATGTGAACCTGCCTGGTACCTATACTTATTTTCCTGGTATAAGAAGCCCAGTTCTGTGGAAACTCACATTCACATTACCATAATTTGTGCACTCAAAGAAGGAGACTGCATAAATTCCCAGGGAACATTATGAACAGTAACAAATATTGAACGTGCCCTTTGGTTTTCAAAGATGATTCTCTTCAAAAGAACAAAAACCAGGATATTTTTAACAAAGAAACGCTTTTGTGAAAACGGATGGTTAGGTCAGCTCAGCAGTCCATTTTCTTGCTGAGATTTTGCCAGTTTTAAAGCCTTGAAGTAGGAACTTCCTCCCTTCTGCATGAATTGCAACAAACTGAGATTTTTTTCAGGAAAATGTAATTTTCTCTTCCAGTGTTCACAGGAACGTTTAAAGCTTCCAGACCTATTGCCAAAAAAAAAAAAAAGAAAAGCCCTCCACCCCCAATTCAGCACCCCCATAGGCTAAAGCAAGAGTATGCAGAGCTGCAAAATTGTAGAATTCAAAATTCTGATTCCGGTAGATGTTCAACCAACATTAGGGGAGCCTGAATGTGTAACTACTAGCTACTAGATGGTATGCGGATAAGCAAGAAGTCTGTAGTCCACCAGGTGTCTAATGAAGGATTGTCTGCACAGAATATGTTGAAAGGATATACAGCTATAAGTTATAAAACTTAAGGATATAAAGTAGGAACTGAATGTGTAATTCTGGTAGAGAATGGAACATACTTAGTATATAGATAATTTTAGTTAAATTAACAGCCAATTTAAAAGGTATGTGATAGGAGATGGCTGCTTCCTGAAGAGCAGATAATGTGTTCAGTTCCCTGGAGAACCAGTAGCTGCTGGAAGTGCTGATAGTGGCCAGTTGGAAGAGTGTCATCATCAGTAGAAACTGCAACAGTTGAAGTCGGAAGGGGCCTCTGGAGATCATCTAGCTCACATCCCTCTGCCAAGCAGGGACAGCTAGAGCAGGTTGTCCAGGACCGGGTCCAGTTGGGTTTTGATTATTTCAGAAAATGGAATCTCCAAAACCTCTCCAGGCAGTGTGTTGCAGTATTCAACCATCCTCACAGTAAAGAACTGTTTTCTGTATTTCAGTTTGTGCTCATTGCTTCTCATCCCCTTACTGAGTATCTCTGAGAGGAGTATGGCTCCTTTTTTTTATATTCCACCCCTCCCCGATCCTTTAATATTGAAAACAGAAGGCTTCCTTGGGCCTTCTCCTCCCTAGACTAAAGAGGTCCCAGCTCTCAGCCTCTCCTCATATGAGAGGTTCTCCGATTCCTTGAGAGTTCTTCCCTTCTGCATGAATTGCAACAAACTGAGATTTTTTTCAGGAAAATGGAGTTTTCTTCTCCAGTGTTCAAAGGAATGTTTAAAGCTTCCAGACCTATTGCCTAAAGACCTAAGGCTTGACTTGCTCAGTAAATTAGTGTCTTGCAGCGGGGAGTGCAGGAGTGGCTGCAGTTCTCCTGAGTCAGCTCCCTTGACCTGCTGGCTGTCCTCTGCCTCATGCAGCTTAGGCTGCTCATGGCCTTCTTTGCCACAAAAAATGAGTTGTCCAACAGGACGTCCGGGTCCTCCTCAAAACTGCTTTGCAGCTAGTCAGCCCCTAGCATGTGCTGGTGCCCAGGGTAAGTCTTTCCTAAGTGCAGGACTTCGGGCTTGCGCGTGTCGAATGTCCTGTGAAAGCAGAGGCAGGGGCTGAAAAGAAAAGCAGGTGCTGGTGATTAGCTGCCACCCTGATTGTCAGAGGCAGAGTTCTGTTTGTGCTGACACTTTTTGTGGCTCTGTCTGCAAATTATATGCCAAGGGAAAATTAACTTGCTCCTTTGAAGCTCCATTGATAGGGAGTGTGTGTCTAAGCCTTAATAACTGTTATATAACAGAGTCATTCCAATTTTGCTGTTGATTGTTTGCTGCTTTAAAATGATTGAGGTCAAGCAGGCTGCTACCCTGAGGTGCTAATAATGGAGAATTATGTGCTGCTTCTCTGTAATGGGAGGAAAGTAATAATCAAGAAAGGACAATTGCTATGGATGTCATTGACTAGGTCTTTTTTTTTTTTCTTTTCCTCCAAAAATGTTTTCAGAATATCTCACTTAATGGTCTAGAATCATCTCTTAAAATATATATATTTTTTCTCTATTAGCATTGTAATGTTCATAGGGTATTATGAGTCTGTATTTGATGGTAGCTTTGAGGACAGAATTATGTTCTGTCAGTGGCTCTGATTTTTTCTCTTTTTTTAACTGGCATGTTACTTGTAGAGCTTAAGAAAAAGTTTGTGGTCTCCTCCTCTTGTATGTATTTCCACAGTAAATATGCTAAAGCTGAAGTGCAATTTCTTGTTTAGAAGAGACATATTATATGCTGCTGTGCCTTTGGCAAGACCCTCTGCATGTAGCTGTTTCGCTTTAGTCACATACTAAGCTCTAGTTTTGCCTTCCTGCCTTGCATGCTGTCGATGGAATCTTATTAGATCTATGGATGTGCATTGACTGAAGAACAGGGAAAAGCCTCTAAGTTTTTCTGAAAATTTTCTTCCATTGAATACTAGGACCCACCTCCAAATGACCTTGAATGAGTTTGGCAATGCTTTCCAGAAGTTAAGCCAAGCCTATACAAGCCTATTCTCTTGCTTTTTTAGTTATTAACTTTCAAGTGGTGATAAAGAAAAGTGCATTATAGTGGGGAAAAAAAGGGAATTTTACTGCAGCAGTGGAGGTTATCTTTATTTGGCGGATGTTTCATTAGGAGAGATATACCTTTTGAGCTGGTGACTGACAGTGTTGAGTTCTGCAGCAGTTGAGCTTGAAAGCAAGCTAAAGCAATCAGGCAATTTTATTAAAAATAGTCTTTCTGCATATTTGTGTGTTTGCTTTTTTTTTTTTTCTTTCTGGCATTATAATTAATAAGCAAGAGACTATGCTTCCATAAAATGTCTTTTGCTATATTTTCTGTGTCGTGTGTGTGAGAGAGAAATCATGTTTTTATATAACGTAATTTAAAAAAAAAAGCTGACTCTTTGCATACTTTTAAAGGGAGTAAGCCTATTACAAGAGCCATTTGATTTAGGGCTGACAAGTAAGTGAACTTGTTGCTCTTCTGTTATTATTTACATGTCCAAAGCTTTTACAGCAAAAGCCTGTGTTTCCCCAGATGCTCTGTTTTCAGAGCAGTTTTTCAGTCAGTATGAGCAGAACAGTATGAGCAGTTTTTCAGTCTTTTACATGATTGTTTTCAAGTCGCATGCAGTTAGCGGTAGAAAGGATTTAAAAATAGAATTTAATACTCCGTATCTTTCAGGGGAAATGCCTGGAGTAAGTAGCCAGACCGTGTGCTGCTGCTGCTGGTGGTGTTACAGCCAGCCTGTGCTGAGAGCACAGTGGTAGAGAGGGAGAGTTATGAGTTGGTGCAGCTCAATGTGTATTTGATGAATATTCTTCTAGAGTGTTGTAGAAAACTTGACAATACAGGAGGTCTGTGGGTGCCTAGTGCTAAAAGAATGTTTTCATTTCACTCCAAAATGTATTGGAATTTTTTATGCACACTTGTAGGCATTTCTTTAATACCTACTGTAAAAAGGAGTCCATATGCGTGCAGCTCCCTCCTGAAGAGGAGAATCCCACACATGATGTTTTGCATTTTTTAAGCATGCATCCACGTTGTATCTGGGAAAGCCTGAAGAATCTGTCTCGAGTGTTCTGTTCCACACTAAGTGTAAGAAGATCTGAAGTACTTAAATCTTCATACGGAAAGGCTAAACTAATGACACTGCTTATTTGCTTGCCATGCTCCACATATGACAAATGGAGAGTTTCTGCTTGCCCTTTTTTTTTTTCTTACTCGATATGGTCGACGCTCTTCTTTGCAACAGGGAGCTTAGTCACTGTGTTCTGGGATGCAGGTTTGTAGGTGGCTCAAGGCCAGTCTTTGCTTTGGGCTGTTACGTGCTGTATAGTTGAGCAAAATCCTGTAAAATTAGTAATTTCTAGAAAGAAAGCTGTTCTGATCATCATAATGCGAGTCTGGGCTGGACAAACAAGGCTTAAGTTAGTTTGGGAGTCTGGATAACAAAAGTACTTTCACTGTAAATAAAATCATGTCAGTAAAGTAAATGTCAATAAATGTCAATAAAAGCATGTCAGAAGTCGTGTGCTCCTCCCTTTAGGGGGGACTAATTGAATTTCTTCCTTTGATGTTACAGTTTATCTTCATTTTAAAATGGGAGGGAAAACCTTAAAGTACAATAATAAGGTCATTATTAAAAACTAGAAGTGTGTGTGTCTAGTCTCAGAAACAAATGGAAGCTTTAAATCAAAATCGACATTCTGGATTTGTAAGATGGCATCTCTGCTATGGAGATGATTAATATATCATCTAGCAGTCTAACAAAATACTTCAATTACCAGAATTTTTCTTTTACCACAGAAATAACACCTCAGTTTTTCTTGTTTATTTGCAGTAGGTTGGATGCAACCCTGCTAATGTTGCATATATGCTCACAAGTAATTCATTTAATGCATGTAACCCTAATACTCTGTTGTTGTTTTCTCTCAGAAAATACCCAATGCATCTCAGCTTAGAGCTAAGTTATTCAAACTCAGAGGAGTCCCGTCACTGGAGAAGGAACGTTGATGTTGAACTTTTCTGCAAATCAAGGCTTTTCATTCTAGTTTGAAAATCAACTTAAGTGTTGATCAATCATGCAACCTAAAAAAAATCCGTGCTTCTTGGCTTTAATTTGTATTTAATGTCAGAAAGACATGATGTACTTTACTGTTGTTTCCCCCTACCTCTCCCCAGAGCAAAAACCAGCCTCATGAACAAGAGGATTTTGCTGCAGTGTGCTAGAGCTGTCTGGCCCAGAGTCTGCCTTGTTAAGGGATAATGTTTTTAATGAGTTTCTTCTAGCATGGTTGGGTGCTGTTGTGTTAACTTCTCAGCAGACTATTCCTCTCAGGAAAAACAAAACAAAAAAGTAAGTCTTTTTAGATTTGTTTATCAATGGCTTGCAAAAAAAAAAAAAAGCATCAATTTAAAAAAATAAACTGCTAGTTTAACAGTATACCTTCTTCCCTTTCTCTTAAGCCACAGAGAATTGCTTTACAAGCCTCAGGATCAGAGGGAGCTTTTCTTTTTACTCTGTTTATGCATCACCTTAAGCAGCACGGGTTTGATCAGCGTGTGAGCAGCCAGTGCTCACTGAGGAGCCGGTGTCTGCTGCTGTCTCTGATCCCTACGAGAATTTGGGTTCCTACCAGCTTCCCAGGTACACTGGGAAGTTAGGTGACACAGAAAGAGTGGATCAAAAGGGCCTCTTTAGACCTATTGATTAGCTAGAGAGTATGAGACCCAGAATAACCACCATGTCTTGGGAGGGGGGCCAGTGCCTTTGGGCTGAGTGGTAACTGCAAACAATTATCCCAATGTTTCCCAAGCTCTTTGGTCTTAGCTGCAGAGGGATATACACGGGCTTTACGGAGGAGGGAGAGGAGGAAGCTTCAGAATAACTTATTTCTGTACTACCTCTTAGCAAACTCTTACGCTGATATTTAGAACTACTTCTGGCTGTGGATAACAGCAGACTACTCCTCTGCACGTTGTTTTTCCTGAACTGTGGAAGTGCTGTAGCAGCAGTAGTATGGGCAAAGGGGCCTTTCCCAGCAGAAAAGCTTGGTCTTGGGCCAGATGTGTTCAAAGGCAAAAGACTACATTCTGGCTGATACTTTGAGGGGGGAGTGGAAAGATGTGCTTTGAAATCATACCTTTTTACAATACAGTAGTTGGGTCAAATGGGGCTTAACTTTTTATTGCTTATAAAATCTGACAGTTTTTCTGTTTGTGTTTTTTTTAAGTTTTTAGCACTTATTCTGCTACGCGTAATCTTACTAATTTAACTGAATTTATTTGAAGCTTTTTGTTTGTATTTTTCACACGAAATTATTCCTTCTAGGAAGACAAGTTTAAAACAATATACTTCAGACAGGAGTAGTTCATTTTTCTGACTGCATCTAATTCAGTTTTATAGGCATATTTTAACAAATGCTTTTATCAAGTTGTGACTTTGCCCAGAGGTACCTTTCCTATCTGTAACCAGTACATAAGCCTCTTGCTGACATACAGTGTCACATTAGTGCCCACAGGCTCCGATCTGGCTGCATTGGCAAAGAGATGGCTCTGTCAGGTACTGCATGGATGCAGAATAAGCAAAACGTAAGCAAGCCAGCTCCCATTCTGCTCTGGAAAGCTGGTCGTGAATTTAATCTAAAAACTGCTGTATAAAAGAAAATGTACATGGTCATTGTCTCCTAAACACTGCAATAATTAAGCCAAATGTGCGTGTTTCTTTGTTCAGGCTTAGTTGGGAAATCAATAAGCTGTTACAGAAACATTACAGTTAATGTGATCCATCGTATGGTAAATGTTATCAGTGTTGACACATTCAGTAATCTGGGCCGCATATGAGTACAAATAGCTGGAGGAGGTAGGCGTTGATTTATTTATCTCTGGCCATGTTTAGAGTCTGAACTTGCACGCTTCAGGAATCTATTAGGCAGTGATCACTTTTTCTTCAGATAGTTTCCTGCTTAGGCTGCCTAAAAATATCAGATTTAGCAAAATATGCTGAGAATCAAGGAAAAGTGACTAAGGTACTATTGATGGAGCATCCTCCATCTTTTGTTTAAAAAACCCTCCCTGGGTACACATAGTTAACACAGATTAATTTATATATATAATATATGTGTGTGTGTATGTATATTTATGTATATAATGTGTGTATATTTTTTTTACATAAAATTTTAATCCAATTTTATGTAGAATAAGTGTGTGTGTGTGTGTATATATATTTTTATTATTATTTCTTTTTTCTCCCAGCTTTTTCTTCTCCTTGGCTGGAGTTTGGGCAGAGTGGCTGGCACTGACTTGTCCCACCTTAGGTCTGACCTAAAAATTACAGTTTTTAGAGTGCTGCAGGTCTGAAAGCTTCTGGAAATAGCAAAGACATTTCTCACATGGTATTGGTCTGGCAGAAGGTTGGTAGGATATTTTTATTTCATCTGTCTTTTGGGCTCGTAAGTCCAAAAGCGAAAAGTAGAAAGTGGTGAAAGTAGAAAGACAGGAAAGTCAGAAAGTAGAAAGATTTGAAAACCAGGTTTTTAGGAGAGGCAACAGTTCAGCATATTGCAGCCTATAACCATTATTCAGTATGCATAAATGGGGAAGCTTTCACAGGTAATTGAACCTCAGGTTTTAGTGATAGATTTTACATGTGAAGGGGGAAAGTCCCTGTGAACAGAGTGGCAGTGCCTGGTCTGACATGTCTTGCCAAGCTGATGGCCAGGCCTGATGAGGAAATGGAGAGGTTAATGCTGAACTGAAGATTATTATTTAGATGTTGTGGTCTACACTGTAATAGAGCAAATGCTTCAAATTTGTGCGTTTGAGGGGGAGGGAGGTGCAAATTGTATGCTCCTTTTTTATTATCATCATCATCATTATTATTATTATATCTGTACACTGGTCAGATGCTGTGATAAACTTGTAAGGAGCAAGTCAGTACCATTCAAGAATGTCCAGCAGGATGACATAATTCTCAAATTATTCCTCTGAGTTTGGATGTCTAAATTCTGGCTCTTTAGACATAAGCTGGTAGGATCTTGGTGCTTTGAAGCAAAACCTAATCCTGAATTAACTTGATGTCTGGCCCAAGTGGGTGTGTTTATGGTGTATTTGAAAGACACTTTCAAATGCAGTGTGGTAGAGGAAGGTGTTCTGGTGTTCAAGACAGGTAAGTGAAAGAGAGGGCTTGTCCTGTGCATTTATGATTTCCTGCAGGCTGTAAAAATGTAGAGAGAGATTTTACGTATCTTTCTCTTTCAGCTGTAGGAAAGGTTCTGGAGGTTTGCCAGTTTGCTTGAAGAGCTGCCTACTCAAATAACACTGTTGTTTCATCTGCTGTGCAAGCATGCATTTCAACTTCCTCTTGATGGTCAGAGCTAGAAACGGATTCTCTTTCTCCCTGACAGCTGGTGTTCATATCTGATAGTAAATAAGTACTCCAAGTTGCATGTTATGGTAATGCCTGTAAACTGTAAAATGCCCTTTCTCAAAGGAAAGAAGGCAGGAGAGCAGCTTACGTTCCTCTGGTGTCTCAGATTACACACTAAGAAGGAAAATCTATTCCTAACTTAATGCAGAAAGAGGTGGAACGTTCACACCTTTTCCTAGAAAGATGTCTACAAAATGCAAATGACACAACCCCATTATGAACTTATTTTAAGAGATTGTTATCTTTAGCATAATGTTGATACTCTTGCAGGCCTCTTCTAGTCTCAAGACCTTCATTTTTGCAGGTATGTTGGATCAGAACATTAATGTTCGTTTCTGCTGGTTCTTTTACGCTGAGTTTTTAAGGGTTAATGTGGTAACTAGACAGCCACATAGTGACAGCATTTCATATGACTGCAGATGTTTTTGGACCTTTACAGATCATGAGCCAAGTAGAGGGACAACAGAAGAACCTTGTACAAGCCATTGAAGCTCTTCCAAGTTCTGGGCCCCTTTCTGCCTTGGATCAGGACTTGCTGCTTTTAAAAGCTACCTCTGCTGCCACCCTGAGCTGCCTTGGAGAATGCCTGTCTCTACTACAGCAGAGCATGCATCAAGTGGGCCAGCACCATAACAGGTCACTGTCATCAGGTGAGCACAAGCTCTCTTAGATATTTTTTCATGTGATTTAGTGTTTTATTATTATTAGGGTTCCAAAGTAGACAAATGGAGCTCTTTCTCAAAGAGGCAGTATGTAAGCTTCTACAGTATCCAGTATTGGCACTTTTGTTTTAGTCTAAATAAATAATTAAAAAAAAAGCTTCAGAATCTGTTGAAATCAGAAAAGACAGAAAAGAGGAAGCAAAAGACGTTTTCCAAGTATTTTCAGGGAAATCAGGTTCTGAAGAAAGTAAGAAATAAAATGGGGATTGGGAGGATGGAGAACAGGGAGCAAAGCCTATATTCTCAACAATGATAGTGCAGAATTTGTTTTCTTATCTTTTATAGAGACTTAAACCACAAGGGTGATTTATTTTGATTAAAAATACATTTAAAATTATGCACTGTGGTAGTGAAAATCATATTTATAATCTTCTACATTGAAAGATACTAAGGCAGATTCATTCCAGCCTGTGCTTTTCTTTAAATCTGGAAAGCGATCTCTCTGGTGCTCTTAAAATAAATCTAGCAGATTATTATGAGCCTAGAAAGACAGAGTAATTCTACATTTAGTTTGTATCTCTCTGTCCCTCTATAATGTGTTGTGCTTGTAGGAAGTCTGACCTTTATTTTCCTGGAAGGGTGGTTAGTTAAAAGCACTGCACTGTTTAAGATAAAGATCAAGATATAAGAGGAGCAGCAGTAGCAGAATTCTTTATCTGGGGTGGTTTTTCATCATTTCTGTATGAGCTTCAATAGCAACAAAATCCAGTTTCAAGTAAACACTCTGAAAAGAAGCTTCCTTCCTTACAGTAGCCTTATAGTAGGGCAGGAAACACCCTCAAGGGCTGCTCATACTACAGGTTGGGAAACCCTTTGAAGAATTTCCATTGTGGGTAAAACAAGAATTTGAGAGCTTCAGCTGAGAAGTAAATGATGTATAATTAAAAAAAAAGTGGGGGAGGAAGAGGAAGAGAAGGGAGCAGGAGGAGGGGAAGGATTTTTTGGCAAAAGCCAAATTTGAGTTTCCCTAATTCACATTCTGAAATAATTCATACGTGAACATAACAAAATTTTTATTTTCTGCATTTTGGTTTTCCTCTACAAAATATGTACACACACACACACACACACACACATGCACACAAATCTTGCATACGTGAATAGTAATGATAAGGAACTTTTTTCATTTTGGGAGAGAACAGTTTGGAGCAAAGATGAAAAGCCTCTTTCAAATAAAAACAATGTTTTTCAGTTAGGAAGTCCCTTGAGGTTGTTTTTCGTGTCCAGATGATCTAACTGTACTGTTAGCAGCAGAAGACTTGATGAGGTGAATGTGTGTTCAAATAAAATTAATTTTCTGTTAAATCAGTGTCTGTATTTGACTAGCTAATGATTTTTTTTTTGAGGATGTTATACAAAATAATGAAGAAAAGCAAGCATAATATTAGTAACTGCTGTAGCGGAGTTTCATGTTTGGAAATAAACTTAAAGGTGATATTTTAAAGTATTTAATTGAATGTAATCAGAAGTATGTTCTTTTTTGTTTTGTTTTGTTTTCTCCCAAAGACCTTAGATTTGTTCAAGAACTCCTTAGGAATCCAAGTTCTGTAGCACTGGTTTGGTAACTGTAGGAAGCTGAATGCATGTGGTTAATTCTTCAGTGTGTGCATGTGCTTACACTTCTGAGAGAGAGGAGCTAAAAGCTGCTGAAATATTTAGTCTCTTTCTCTGACTGAAAGAGTCTGCAAAATGATTTTTTTTTTTTCCCCAGGCCTTGTTATGCAACATAGTTGCCTGAAAGAACCTGGGCTAAAAGTCTTGATTACTGATTTTCCTACACATTTAATCTTGTTCAGACCTACTTTGATAGACTTAACATTTTTGCAATTGGTAGAGGTTTCTGAGTCATCAAAGCTACATAAACTCGTACCTAATCAGACTAATGCCTTTAAGTAATCCTCTAGCAAACTCTAATTCTGGAAGATAATATATTTAATTTTGATTCCGTGTCCTCCAGGTAAACTTTTAATTTCAGACCCAGAAGATGCAACCAAAGGAGGAGCCATACTGTGTCGACTTGAAACTGTCAAGTGAAAATGACTCTTAGTTTAACAGCTAGATGTTCCTCTGATGAGAAGTCTAAAACGTAGACTCACAGAATGATTGAGTTTGGAAGGGACCTCTAGAGATCACCTAATCCAACCCCCTGCTCAAGCAGGGACACCTAGAGCATGTGGCACAACCATCTTTCACTGTTGGGATGGTCCTGTGGCCGGTATTACCCAAAGCCAAGTGCCGCTGTTCTGGTGCTCCCCCTACCCGCCCCTGCCGGGTCCATGTTGAATATTCCTATGAGAAGGTAGCGCTTATCGCAGGGGAGATCCCCAGGGTTTTGTGTTGACAGCCAGGATGGAAACTGGACAACTTGTTTCCTGCCTCAGCTCAGACCAGCACTGGTCAGCAAAGCAGAGCAATCCTGCTTGTGTGGAATGTGAGCAGTAATCAACCCTCCTGCCTCGCTGAGCTGGTTACCCTTGAGTTTACTTTCCTTGTTATGCCATAGAGAGAAAACTGTCTGGAAAGTNCCTACCCGCCCCTGCCGGGTCCATGTTGAATATTCCTATGAGAAGGTAGCGCTTATCGCAGGGGAGATCCCCAGGGTTTTGTGTTGACAGCCAGGATGGAAACTGGACAACTTGTTTCCTGCCTCAGCTCAGACCAGCACTGGTCAGCAAAGCAGAGCAATCCTGCTTGTGTGGAATGTGAGCAGTAATCAACCCTCCTGCCTCGCTGAGCTGAAGTTACCCTTAAGTTTACTTTCCCTATTATGCCTTAAAGAGGGAAAACTGGCTGGAAAGTACCTAGGCAGTAGTATGATCCCCGGCACATTGGCTCTGCTTGTAATTTTGAGCTGAGTCCTGCTGAGTGGTACAAGGAATGCTGACTTTTCCTTCATGCACCAAAGGCCTTGTAGTCACTGAGAGCATCTGATCTAGTGCTACACCAGAAAGGTTATTATTAAATGCTTATTGTTGGAAGCATATTTACTGATCCTTTTATTGTTTTAAAAAGAAAAAGCAATTACATTCAGAGAAATGAGAAGAAAATTTTTCAGTTTCATTTGTCAGTAGTGTGTATGGGAGGAAAGCAGCTTGCATTTGCCTTAGGGAATCTCTTCCAGGTTCTACGATTCTATAGGTCTTAACCATAAATTCCTTGTGACATTGTTGTGAGATAATTTACAGAAGACATGATTTTTTTTTTCTCCTCATTTCCATGTGTTTCATGAGCTGTCAGTCTTAAATCTCAAGATTACAAGCAGTCATGAAGATGGAACGAAAGCCTTCAATCTTATCTTGAAGGATAGTCAACACATGCTTTCTACTCTGAAGTTTCAGGGATTTTTTTTTTTATGATGCTTGATCTTCTTTCTGTTTGATAGTGCTTATTTATTTATTTATTGGAACTGCATCAAGAGCAATAGTCAATGAATCAATCTCCTGTCTAGAATTTACTCTTAGGTTTCTGTTTTTGAGTTACAATAGTGTCAAACTTATTGCTACCCATCTTTCCTAAAATATGTGCATTGATATCTGATTAAGTTCATGTCATCTTGCACAGAAAAATATGATGCAGAAGCCTATCATTTGTGTTGCCTGAAAAGTATTAGTTACCATTTACTTTGCAGTGTGAGGTAAGGAAGGAGGACTGTGTTTTGTCTCAACAAGATTGGGTTTGGGGCTTTTGTTCTTTTGGTAGGTGGAAGAAAAGTTTCCAGGTATGTGGACTTCTGTAGGGCGTGTGTGTGTATTCTTCAAGGACAGCCATCGCTTATTTAGTGTGCAGATAGGAAAAGGGTGTCTTTTGTTAAAAATGCGGAGAAGAAATTTTTGCCTTCACTTGAAAACTTTAAAACTTCAATGTCTTTTTATTGGATGGAAGGATTTCACTAGAACCTATTGACTGCTCTGCTTAACATCTTTCCTTCCTCCTAGATTAAGAGCACAGCAAACTTGAGTGACTGGTCGGGCCTTAATGTCACTTTTTCACCTTATGTTGTATTTTAGTTTTTGTTTTGTGTTTTGGGTAGACAGAATCTTGTCTTACAGTCAGCAAGCTATACCGATAAATCATATTTTTAGAATTTGTTTCACAGTAGACATTCATTCAACGAATGAAGTATCTCTCAGGAATTGGCTCGTCTTTTTTTCTTTCTCACTTTTCTGAAATTTAAAGTAGAGCTTTACTAGGGATTCTTCTGTAGTTGAGGTGCTGGGAGGAGAGAAAAATGCGGTGTCCTCTTTCCCATTATAAAATAAGAAAAGGCAGGGAAAGGTGAGAAAAGGAGAGAAAGGAGAGGAAATTCTTGCTTACCTGTTCAGCCCTCTAAATTCTTCATGGTCATTCAGCTCTCCCTTAAATGTGTTAGTGCTAGACTAGCATCCCTTGGGAATAACTAAGCTGTTTGTTGTTCTTTTCCTACACAAATACTTTCCTTTCTTTCTTTCTTTCGGAAACAACAACATTTTCTAGCTCTTGCACAGTGTTGCAAATACAACATTGCCCTTTTAACCCAGAAAGCAGGCATGCAGCTGCCACTTGCGGTGCTGCTCTCTGCCTGCTGTAGGATTTGCTAGAGTTTCAAATCTGGAGTGTCCATCTCAGCCGCACGTTGCAAATTGTTGTACGTTGTGAGCAGGGACGAACCAAACCTGATCCGTGTCTGTCCCCGAGACCTGCTCTTGCTTTTTTAAGGGGATATTTGTTGCAGGATAGTTACAGGATGTCTTAAGAGTTTTATCAGTAGGTGGTCTTTTTATAATGGTGCAAGGAGAAAATGGAAGTATTTTTGTAAAATAAGACCAGAGAATTTTGGATGGGATAGTTTTGTGGTTACAGAACATCTAAGCAGATGTTAGAAATATTTCCTACCTCAACTATGAAGCAGGGAAGTAGCCTGAATGTACATCCAGAACCCAAAAAATCAGAATCAAGGAAGAAGATAATCAACGTTGCTCAACTGAAAAGCTACCTGCCAGGTTTTTCGAGGAGAATTTCCCTCCCTTTCTCCTGTGTGCCCCTGCGAAGGGGAAACTTGTTTCTCTTGAGGGCATTTGTGCGGGATACACATGCTATACGATGCCATCAGCAATAAATGGATTTATGGAAGCTCTGACGTTCCTACAGGGAAGCGAGGGTGGGTTGTAGCAGCTTAGTCTGGGTGAAGGAGAGAAATGCCAATAAAATACTTCGGGCTGATAAGAGAGAGAGAAACTAAATGCTTAGTTTGGCTGTCTTGGAACCTGCATCAATATAATTGAAAACGAAGATCCTGAAGTACAGAATACAGACAATTTGTGTTCCCTCTTACGTGAATAGATCTTTCTCACTTGCATATGCAACTTTATAGGTTGAGGAAGTTACCATTTTCTGGTGGGAGTAACTTATGCTGGTGCAGAAGAGAAGGCTTTGGATATACAGTTAAGTAAAGTAGGGCCTTGTTTTTTTATAGAGATTCTATTTTTATATATTTGCTAATTTATTTATTTGTGATTTGTTCCCTCTTAGTACTTAGCTTTTGCCTGAGGAGCATGGTGCTATATTAGATCCATGGCACTTCTTTTTGGATGATAACAAGCATGCTGACAGCTCATGCTGGCAGATTAGAGATAGTCAGAGATGTCCCCTGTGGCATTTTGAAACCAGACAAGGAATTTTTCAAACTTACTCAGAGAGTTGACTTTTAATATTCTTATTTATTTAGGTTTCTGTGGTGTATGACCAATATCTTTTATTGTCTCTTCGATGGAGTATGCCAAAGGAATTTCGCTGCTGTTTTGCTGGGAGGCTGCATGTGTCTGTAGCCAGAGTCCAAGCAAATATAATATTATGAAATGATTTTACTCTTATGAGGAGAGGCTGGGGAAGCCGATATGCTTTGCTGTTTGGACCTTGATTCTTGGCATCCTGTGATTGTTGATTAGGACAGAATGTGTTTTAAGACCTATTAAAAATATTTTTAAAAAATGACTAAGCTGACAGGATTTGTTGCTCTTTGAGGGCAGCAGTTGCCCTTGGGACAGGTGGGAAGACATGCTTGCGTAGTCCTAATATGTTCTATTTCTGTAAGAGAGCTTAAAATGTGGAGAGAATGATGAAGCAAATATTTTTCTTCTTACTAGATGTCTTTGTACTAAAGAAAACTGCTACAGTGTTTCTTAAAAAAAAAAAAAAAAGTGTAAATGATTTTGCACTTTCAACAAATTTCTTCTGAAGTGAGATGTTTATTTCAAGTAGTGTTTTTTCCCTTGCATTTATTTACAGAAATGAGGTTCTGAAAATATATTAATTTAAAGTTAATTCTTTAGGTTGAAGTCCAAATGTATTATTTTGAAGAGAGAAAAGAAATGGCCTGAGGGAGTGACCTGAATGACTTATTTTCCAGACTTGCATAAAGTGAAATTGCCTCTTTTTTTTTTTTTTTTTGCCTCCCTGTAACAGGAAAATAGTAATAATAATCCCTTATTAAGCTGTTTGACAGGGAAGAGCAGAACAAATAATTAACATTAGTTACCACTAAGTAGCAAGAATGAGAACCCCAATTACGCTCCATCAGACTTTGGCAATCCAAAAAAGTGAAGCAAGCTTATTTTAACCTCTTGCTGCCTTTTTTTTCCCCCTATTATATGTACTGATGACCTTCACAAAAGATTTATTTATTTATTTATTTATTTATTTTTATATAAAGAAAAGGACGCTTACAACCTTATGACTGCTTCCCCCTCTCCTGTGGAGGAACAGTACTTTGTGGATCTGCCAGGAACACTCTTCAGGATGATCCTCTGCGCCAGAGCTTGTTTAGAAGGAGTTGAGTTAAAGTGCAAGCATAATAGATCTTGTAACTGTGACCTCTCTTCCCTGCCATGTATACCAATATCATTTATGTATTGTTTTATGTCAACTTGGGGAATGAGGACAGAGGCTGCCTTCCTTATGCTTAGGGCCAGAGTATAGGGCCAGTCAAACATTGATATTCTGATACGTACATCTCCAGGGTCACATAACTCGACTCGGATTTAAACCATCTTGTGGCAGAGTCACTGAAGCACAAAAGCCTTTTCCAGTCTGTCACGGTAGAACCTGACAGCAGAGCTACAGAGGTGCTCTTCCTCTGCCAATGGGAAATCTGAGTAACCGTGTGAAATACGTATTAAAAAAAACCCTTTTTTTTCCCCCTATGTTAACTTCTATGATCTTTGAAAATCATTTTACAGTTAACTATTTATTCATGCTGTCTTCATCAAAAGATTTCTAACATGTGCACAGTCCATGTGCGCAAGCAGACCCATTCTTAGTTTTGTCATCTCATCAGTTGCTGCAGGGAAACATGGAACATTCATATTATAAGCTCTCAAATAAGCAAAAGAGAAAGTGGTCCATGTTTTGTATTAAACTTAAGGAGGAATATATTATAGTAATCTTTATTTAAAGAGCCAAATGATCTAGGACATTAAAAAAAAAAAAAAAAACCCAAAAAGGCATTCCATCTTTCCCTCCTCCCCTCCCCGCTGCTATAAAGCTCATTTATCTTCTCTAGAACATGTTTTGTAGACCTGCATTTGACCTAGGACAGCGTGAACCACTGGAATAATCTATGAGCATGGTGTTAACACATTCTTTCTTTAAAGACCTGTAATTTAGGGGATAATTTAGTTCCATGAAATGGTGAGAGGAATGTTCTGTGATTATTTTATCTTTGAATTCAGTATGTTTTCAGCTACAGGATTTGTGTTTCATTTTTAAAAACATCAGAGTCGCACAGAACGGTTAAGGTTGGAAGGGACCTTTGGAGATTGTCTAGTCCAACCCTCCTGCATAAATAGGGTCGCCTTGATCCGTGTGGCACAGGGTGGCATCCAGGTGGGTTTTGAAGATCTCCAGAGAAGAAGAGTCCACAACCTCTCTGGGCAGCCTGTTCCAGTGCTCTGTCACCCTCATAGTAAAGAACTTCTTCCTCATATGGAAACAGAACCTCCTGTGCTTCAGTTTGTGGCCGTGGCCACCAAATGAATATGAGTCCCAAATGAATATGAGTATTAAGAAATGCACCCAACACTACCTCACAAGATCCAACCATTGCCTTTAGTTGGCAACCTCTGGTAACACTTGGTGATGTGAAGATGTGAAGTTACGTATTCTGTAATATACTTTCCATAAATTAGGATTATCTTGAAGAGTTGCCAGTGACAAGATGGGGAGATCCTCCCTATGGCACTCATCATATTTTCCTATGCTTATTATGGTAATGACTCAAGAGCTGCAATTTTGTTATCTGTAACTCTTCATTTTATAACACTATGCAATTAATAGCAGGAAAGTAAGTCCTATGCTGAGGCCTGCAGATACTGTATTTTAGAGCAGTGTGTGTGGGGGAATGATCATGTATCCCTCTCAGCTGATGAGTCTTTTTGCATTACTATCCTTGAAGAGTGCCCTGTGCTGCAATTCAGGTGTCTTTAGAAACTGAGGTGGTTCTGATGTCTGATTCTTTTTGATGCATATTTAATACAATAAATACACATCTTTCTCGTGAAACCTCTTCTAAACTGTGTGTCTTGGGACAGGAGAAGTGTTTTGATGCTTAATCTAGAAGGAACTCTTACTAGTACAGATGGAAATGAAATGCAGCTACTGAGCTCAAAAATCTGATTTCAGATAGAGGAAATGGAGGGAAAGGTGGCATATTCTGTATTATCTGATCTGCTCTCTGGTGCAATAGATGTATGACTAATCATTTTTCTGTGATCCTTACTTATGAGATGTGAGAAACCTCTGTACCATATTAGATTCAAGAATGTTTACTTAAATTAATTCATAGCTATTAAAATAGAGAATAACTTACACTCGTTGGCTGTATTTACCAAGTTGTGCCAGTTTCTATATTCTTCCTGTATAAAAATAGTGGTAGGCATAATATTTCAAAATTGGCTGCCTATTTAAAATATTTATCATAGATATACTGGTATATAAGATGACAGAATATTCTTTTTACCAAAGCAGAACTGTGCATGGAAGTGGAGTGTGTGGAATGATGANAAGATGACAGAATATTCTTTTTACCAAAATAGAACTGTGCATGGAAGTGGAGAACAATATGTTAGTGGAATGATGAGGGGATTGGGGGAAAAAAAAAAAAAAAATCTCTCAACTTAAAACACTTGTTTTCTGCTTTAGAAGGTATCCTGGGATGGCCTGGCCCGAAGTCACATTCCACAGAGCAACTGAAAAATGGTGCTCTCAGCTCCTTATCGTCTGCTAGCGCAAGCATTACGTGGGCGATAGTGCCATCGGCAGCCCAAGACGGACAGACGCTGCAGCCAAGCACTGAGGTGAGTGTGCTGGCTCTCTGCAGGCCAGCTCTTTGTGTCTGAGGCTTACCACGCTGAATAACGTGGTAACCGTGTGCGATAGTGGATGCTTTTATTAATTATTTGCTGTATGTTTTGCTTTATAATGCCTACTGTTTGAAATAGTTGATAAAATGCTAGGCTTTGTACAGCAATGCACTCTGAAAACTAGAGAAATGTTTACGTACTGTTCTGTGCTTTTGCAGCTCCGAGGTTCTTGGGACAGAGAATGTGACGAGTGAACAGTTTCTTCTGTGGTTGTAAAAGCATTTGTCAGACTGTCAGTGCATGTTCCTTGCTTCTGGTGAGAGAGAAAGCTGTTTGTTTTTAATGCTGGTTTGAAACAGAAAGCCCAAGGACCACTGGATTTGCTTGCTGCTTGGTTTAGGTTCCGGTTACTGTTTGATCTTGAGCTTCTCTTGGACTGTTCTCTGAGCTGAAAGTGTTCTAGTGTTTTCTGACACCTTCTCCTGTTAAAAGATTCTGGGCAAAAGTTGTCCATGAGACCCTGCAGGTTGCTGGGCACCTGGAGTGAATGAAAGCTGGAGAACCAGAAGGAAGTTTTGAGAGCACTGAAGAAGCAGTTGTGAACATTCTTTGGCAATTGAAAAGACTTAAATTATGTGCCCTTTAGCAGTGTGTATAATGTCTGGGGACATAAATAGGACCATTTGCTTTTTCCAGTTCTTTCATACTACCTCGAGTTTGAATACTTTAGTCTTTCTTTCTGGTCCAGTCTTTAGATATTTTCCAAGTCTGCTTATTATATCCTTTAATCTATATGTTTAAACTATCTACGTTTGATTTCCTCTGGGAAGCTGTATAATTTGTCACTCAGGTAAACCATCTACAGGTCTTAGCGAGTCTTTAAGACCCAAGAATAGTTAAGAATATTGCTGCAAGAGTCATGTTACTACTCATTAATAAACTGTAGCTTGGTTTGTTAGTTCTTTTTGAGATATTTCTTGACCACCATTTACAACCAAATGTGATGTGGCAACGTGGGCTTTGCTGCAAGGTGGGAAAGAGCAGCAGCTGATTTAATTGGTCTCAGTACCATTTTGTGGTTGATCTGAGCTGTTTATCATTTGTTCTGAATTAGAAATTGTCAGTTAAAAATTGGTCTCCTCCTCCTTGCTTGGTGTAAGATATCGAGTTGCGTGTGTGGCTTGAGGTACTGCTGAAAGTATAAAACACTATGTATAAAATGGGTATAAAACACTGATAGTGCTATTTCTGTACAATGTTTAGTTGAGAAAATGGTTGTAAAAACAGCTGCCAATCCTCACATTCGAGTTGCTTCCTAGTCCAGATACATCCGTGACTACAGCTGTGGTGGCATCGTTGAGGAGGGGGACGGTGTGGACGGGCTTTTGGTGTTGCAGGCCATGACGGCTTTCTGTTTATCTCGCAGGTGCATTTAGATGTGGAAGGAAAGAGGAATTCACAAGTGTCACTCAAATGAGACTTCTCATGATGATTTTCTTCTGATTTAAAAAGTCCAAAGACTCTCCACTGATCTACATTTCTGAAAAAGTTGCTAATCTATTAATTGGGCTGAACTTTCAAAGTAAGCCTGCCGAAAAAAGGGATCCTTGCTTCTACGAAGGTTGTGAGACAAATGTTCTGGTTCCTCTTTCAGTGGAAATCAAAATTAAATTGAGCTTTCTCTTTGACTGTGCCTGGATTTTTATCAAAAAACTCTGTGTATTTGATGGTGCACCTTGTGTCTCTTAGAAGCTATAGCCCAAAGAAAGAGGAGAGAGCGTTTTGGCTAGCATTCAGCATGATATATTAGATGTACCAACTAAAAACGTGAATGGAACTGTAGCCTGTAGCCTAAAACAGAAAAAGCCCTTGAATTGCTGGCTTTGAGGAACATCCAGGTCAGCAGCTTCTGTTATAAAATATTACTACCAAAGAAAATAGTGAGTTTTTTTGTTTTCCTAAATGGCATAGAGACTTGCTGTGTTTTAGAGTCGGAATACCTTTCATCTGATTATTCCTTAAAATATCGATCACAAAGATAAAGCAGAATGTAAATGTCATCTTTTGAAGCATTTAAGAAAGGTGGTACTGGCTAACGAGCCGCGTGCATCAGTAGCAGTGTAAAGCAAACGAAGCCCAAGGTGCTGGTGTTGCTGGAGGAGCCTCCAAGGGATCCATCCCTCGGAGCTGGCTGCATCCCACAGCAGTTTCCTGGCAACGCGGCCGGTTGCTGGATGCGCTTCGAGATCGTGGCGTTAATTCCCAGCAGAGCGCGAAGCCGCTCTGCAGTGGCACGTTAAATAGAGCCACTAACGACCAGCGCCTGGTTCTCTGCCATGTTTTATATGTTTAGGAAGAAAGCCGGGATCTTTATAATTCTCCTCCGGAATAACAAGGCTCATTTGATGCAATTTTCTGTTAGCGCTTAAGCATTCTGAAGAGGCATAATAAGTTTCTGAGTTGAGTTTGGATGCCATGTGTAGCTGAAATAAACCCCATTTCTTCTGGTCTCACTGTCAGTGTTCCAGCAGGGCAAAATTTCTCCTCTGGTGAAATAGTGTAGCATCCGAAGAGTCTTATTTTAGATAACATGACAGTGTTTACTTGCTTTTGTTATTAGATTCCTGCTTTCTTTCAAATGTGGGGATGATATTTGAGATATTTCTTTAAAATAGCACAGAAAATGCTAAGTTTGGTGGCAAAAAATGATCTTCCTGCATGTTTGCTCACCTGTTTTTTCCAATATGAGAATTTCCATTTAGGGTCACAGAGTAGGACAGCACTAAGGTAAAACCTGCTTTATTCAGTGAATACCATTGAGAGTGAAATGCCTGGTTAAGTGCCTCTGTCTTTCATTTTGTTTTACTTTTATATTCTTTAAATGTCTGAGTTTTAGTTCAACTCCACTTTTGGATTTGCCTACCTGAAACATCAGATGGAAGCAGGGGTAAGAGTTGAGCGGACTGCAGATATTCCTCATTTCATATGGGTTGACTTGATGTAGTGCATCCTCTCATTAAATCAGTTTGGACATTTTGGTTAAAGTTCTAAAGTAAAATAGCTTCAAGTTCTTGCATTTTAGGATTTTTCTCTTAGAGCTGGACAGGACAGATCTGGCAAAGCATGTGCTGGAGGGCACTCTATCCAGAGCTGTGATAACAGCTTGTGCTCATTCAGACAAGGTCGTGAAGCATTTCCACATGGGAGGTGCCGTTCGGGTTCTCCAGACTGTCCTTTGGGATGTGAGAATTCCCCTTTTGGCAGGAGATGAAATAGGGCTGCAGGCCAAAGGTTTCCCTTGGGAGCCCCGGGCAGATGGAAACAGACTCTTATGGGAACCGTGAGAGGGAAGGAATCCCTTTCTCTTCTTGCAGTTTGGGGAAGAGAGGTTATAAAAATCATCCTGTAGCTGCAGCTGGGCCATAGCTCTCCTCCTGGAGACTTTGTGCCTCGGGACGTCGCGGCAGCTGATTCCTGCAGCGCCATGGAGCCACTATCTGCTCGCTCGCTGCTCTCCCGGCCCTGTCTTTCCCTTACTCGCATGCCTGGGAAGCCCATGTCCCCTTCCAAAGGGCTCTTTTAATAGGATTGAGGCTTTAGCTCTGCAGGATTGAGGCTTTAGCCGCGATTACGCAGGGGCTCGACGGGTTTTAACCAGAGTGCTGAGCGCCAAGGTAGGCGAGTTCAGCTCGGCAGCACCGTTCCCCTCCGCGAGCTCATCCGAACCTCGGCGCCTTCAGCTGTAAGAAGGTTTGCAAGAGACCCTGTGCCCTCCTCAGGGGGATTTCTGCCCNCAGCTCGGCAGCACCGTTCCCCTCCGCGAGCTCATCCGAACCTCGGCGCCTTCAGCTGTAAGAAGGAACCGTTCTGTTTGCAAGAGACCCCGTGTGCTCCTCGGAGGGGTTTCTGCCCGCTCTGCTCAGGTGATGGCCCCTTCCAGGCTGAGGCTCTTCTACCTAGGTCAGTATGATGAGGCTTCAGCCTCTCTACAGCCCTTTAGCCTTCAGAGCTGGTACAGCGTGTGTCAGAGGTGATTTACAGAAGCAAAACAAAAGAAGCCCCTTTGAAAGTTCTTCAGAATTTGAATGGGCTGCGAGAAATTGGAAAGAGCAGTTCTCTATATTGGTCTCCCAGCAGACTTGTCCAAGACTCCGGCTTGTTTCCTGGTATTTTTGTACTTGCCATAAATCTGTGTAATTGATGTTTGAAGATCAGCTTAATGATAGACACATAGTGCTAGCCACAAGTACTGGAAAGAGAACATATCAGGATGAGAAAGTAACATTTGCAGAATTACAGAGAGTTCCTTTCCACTGTTTAGTACAGATATTAGAGGATTTCTAAATGTGCTTTGGCTTTTGCATTCTGTATGATTAATACTTCTGGGGCTGAAGAGGACAGTAAATGGCCTGTAGTGATTTGGACAGATAAATTAATCTCTAGGCAAAGATGCTGCCAGTTAATCCATTCACTGTCAGACCATCCGAAAAAAAAAATCTGAGATAATTGAAAATTTCCAGGGAAGATATATTTACGGATTAAACTTACAATTAAACTAAAAGTAGAATTAAATGATGATAAGCCTGCTATAGCATCACTGGTAGACAATGATTTATCATAGTCTAACTAATCTTGATTTTTTTTTAACATGGCTTTCTGCAATAGTTATTGTGTCAGCAGACAATTTCTAGTAAAACTGATTATGCAAGTAATCTATACAAATTTACTTCCAGCCAAAGCCCTTATACTTTTGAATCACTCCCAACTCCATAATGTATTCCTTCCACCTGCTCTTTATATAATATAGGAATATGTATTTGAAAGTAATATTCTCCTTATAACTTTAAATACAAAGCTTTAATATAAAATCTGCATGTAATTTGAATAAACATGAGGCTCTAATTCATGTGGCATTCCATAATTGCTATTGAACTTCAATAAGGTCTTATCATAAGATATAAAGTATTAAGATTTCCATGCAGTAAGCTTTCAAATTGGCTTTAAATGGATCAATTGCATTGTTCATCATAATGCCTATGCTCTCTGCACAGCTAATAACTCCAAAGCTTATGTTAGTTTTATTTCAGGATTGTGGGCCAATTGATTTATTTTGTATTCCCAGTTTTATTTCTCAATTTGTTTATATGCGTGGACTGTCTGTTAATAAGTTCAGCCAGCCCCTCTCATTGAGATCCCCAGTAGCTTTGCTAGACCTCAATAAGTTGGGCCAAACTCTTCTATGCCTTGTGTTCGTCTCGAGTAAGTAAAGCATCGTCCAGATGGGCTTCAGGTGTTCCAGCTAGTCTGGCTAGGAAAAAACTTGCGTTTGCTGCAAATGATGATGAATTCCAGTCATTTTTTATTTGAAAGGCACTAGGGTTTGAAAGAGTTGGGATGAAGTTATTTAAGAATAAAATTTTGCTGGAGCTGGAGGAGTTTCGGTAAGAGGAGGTGACAGAGGAGGTGACAGGACCCTTCTGCATTGGTGTGTAGGCTAGAAGAGACCAAAGTCTGGAGAAAGGGCCAGAGATGTGTGCCCATGGGAGTGCAGCCTCCTTCACAGTGCGAACGTGTGTGCGAATTTATGAGGCTGAGCACAAATCATTGAAGCTTTGGAAGGAGTTTTCCACAGTCTCAAGAATTTAGTCATATAAAAGATGACAGTCCGCTAGGCTCAGTTTATTTCACTTATAGATTAATTTAAGTGTTCTCCTGTGATTTATTTATTTTGAAAGACTTGAACTTTTTAATTTTATTTTTTATTTTTATGTTTGTGTGCAACAGCGATGAGAATGTGTATCGTGAACGAGACAAAAAATTTGCAGCAAGAGATAGGACAGTTAAATCAGTTTGTAACCTCAAGGAGGAATTGTTAAAATTGCATGTATTAATATGGCTTTACCACTTTTTCACTCTTATAAATATTCTGGCATGCGATAATTGCATGCAAGAAATAACACTGAAGGTAAAATACACAGAGATAATTGTAAAGATTAAATTCGTGGTTGTCCATCTTTTTGTGTCGTCTTTGCATATGTGAATGGCACACTATTAACTCTCCACTGGGGCTTTTCTACCATAAATTTGCTTAGCTAGCACACAGAATGATACCCAAGAGAAGAGAGTTAAGAGCTGCCTGCGTGACTTCAGATCTATTGCTGTCTAGGTCTTCAGTTCCTGGGCCTTGCAAGCAGACTTAGCGTAATTTGGGCTGGAAGGGTCCTCTGGAGGCTGTGCAGCCCAGTCCTCTGCTCAGTGCTGGTCAGGTCAGGTAAGATTTCCCCGGATCCTATCCAGTCAAGTCATAAACACTTCCAAGGATGCTCTGGTCAGGTAGTTGAAGATTTGAGGTCCGTGAGGTCTCTTAGCCTTTCCTTAAGGCTGAACAAGCTCGGTGCTCTCGGCCTCTGCTCAAATGACATTTTCCACAGCTCTGACCATCTTGGGGGTCCTCTGTCGGCCTCGCTACATTAGGTCAGTTTTTCTTGCCCTGGGGTTCCTGCATCCAGCTGAGGGTTTCCAAGTACCAAACGGAGGGGGTGAATCTCTTTGCTTTGCTCACACAGTGCAGGATGCTGATACAGTGCGGTGGTGTTCGTTGCTGCAAGGTCAAGCTACTGGCTCATGCTCAGCTTGCCAGCTGCAGCCCCCAGGTCCTTCCTGCAGAGCCCTTTCCCAGCTGACTGGCCCCCAGCCCATGTTGTTGCATGAGGTTATTCTGTCCCAGGTGCGAGACTTTGCATTTGCTTTCGGTGGGCTTCCCAAGGTGCAGGTCAGCTCCTTTTTCCATTCTGCCAGGCTCTGTGTGAAAAACCCTCCAGTGTATTGACTGCTTCTCGCGGTTCGATGCTGCCTGCAGACGTGCTGAGCGTGCGCTCTGTTGTCGGTGCTGCTAAGGGTGATTTCCAGCCCTGTTCACACTGCTGAGCCCCAACGGCTGCCGCTGGTTACTGCCTCCCAGATGGACCTCGCACCACAAGTGATGACAACTCTTTGAGCTTGGTAACCCAACCAGCTTTCCTGCCACTAGTTTGGTGGTAGGCCTTGTGAAAAGGCCTTGTTAATGTCAAGGTATTAAAGCGTGCACTGTCCTGCCCTTGCCCACAGCTCCAGCCAGCTCATCACGGAGAGCGGGGAGTGATTTGCCCTTTGTAAATGCACGCTGACTGCTCCCAACTACCTCCTTGCCTTTCATGCGTTCAGAAATGCCTCCTGAGAGGACTGGCGTCATAAATTTCCCAGGGACCGAGGAGAGGCTGCCCAGCCTATAGCCCCCTGCATCGCCCTTCTCGAAGACGAGCGTGACATTTGGTTTTTCCCAGTCGTCACGAGCCTCCCCCAGTCACTGCGACCTTTCCTGGATGTTGAGAACAGCTGAGGGATGTTGTAGGGGACAGATGTGTGATCCAGGGGAGGGAGCTGACAGGCCAGGGCAGAGATGCAGTGAGCCCCTGGCTCTGTGCTATGCTCTCTGTTTACCAAAGTAACAAAAATTAATTTACTTGGAGAAATGAACTTTTGTGTTGGTGCTTTGTTACCTGCTGTTGCTGTGATGTCTTGGGAAAACAACAGGTTGTGCTCTGTTGAGTCACTGTTGTGAAGCAGGATGAGAGTGGAGTTTGAGGTCTCATGGCACACACGTTTTATTTTCTGTTCTCTGAGCAAGGAGCCAACCCTTTTTCTTAAATCTCTCCCCTTGCCTGGTTCTCATTCCTGCTGTGTTGTTGTGTTTTATCCGCGAATGTGGTCATAGGTCAGAGCTAAAACACAACTGCAGTGCAGGGAAGAGAATTTTTCAAAGCTTGTAGAAAATCTGCCTCTCGCACCCTTCTAACTTCTTGTCCTCGGGTGAAGGAGGAACTAAGTGTTCTGCCAGTTTGAACTAGATGCAGGTGGCTGGAGTGGAGCAAAGAGAAAGGTAATTTTTCTGATATGCTCTTGTTGTGTGTAAGTCATAGTTTGCTTGCTTTTTTTCTTAACTGTAAAATCCTCCTTTGATTGTCATCCTTTGTTACTCACTTCGATATTTTTAAAATGAACTTAACTCTAATTTTGATTCATTGATTTTACACCTAAGCTATAATTATGAAATGCGAGGGAAAGGTTGGTTGTGGTGTTTTTCTGGAGGTGAATCTTTTGCAGGTCAGTACTATGGCCAAAGTTTTCCTACCAGTTGGAGTAAAAGCTGACGATGCTGTAGAGGAATTGGTCTCTATGAGAGACTGACGAAGTTCGAGTGCGTTGAGCCACCTAATTTTATTTATTTATTTTCCTGTCTCCTGTGCTTATACAATGCAATGGCAGGGAGCNTTTCCTACCAGTTGGAGTAAAAGCTGACAATGCTGTAGAGGAATCGGTCTCTGTGAAAGACTGACGAAGTTCAAGTGCATTGAGCCACCTAATTTTTTTTCCCCCCATCTCCTGCACTTATACAATGCAATGGCAGGGAGTGTTGTAAATGCTGAGACAAGTAATTTTTTTTGTGTCATTTGAACTGTTGTTGAGGAGGAAGAAAGCTTATGTGAAGAGATACAGGAGCTTGTTGAATATAAGGTGCTGCTACCTTATGGTTAAGCTTGAATTTGTTAATCTGTTAATGACAAGTGCATTGGTGGGTAAAGAGGAGACGTGCACAGGTGCTGGGTTCAGCCTCTACAAAGATGTTCGAAGTAAGTGTGTATTTCAGTGCTATGTTTGTTTATTTTGTTTAGAGATTTAGGTTAATCTTGAAGCTTTGTATTTCCTGTATGGAGATTTCTTTCATTAATAGCACACTAACAAACCATTCCATGTGTAAAAATAATTGAACATATTCAACCTACCGGACAAACTACACTGGAGAATCAGATCACTGCTGAAGGGGAAGGGGTACAGTATTGCTCTTTCAGGTGCCTGCAACAGCTGGCAAAGAATACAGTTAAATATTTAGAAGGGATACATGCTGGAAAAGAGAAAACACATGTAAAGTCTGTGCAGTTTTGTCAATTCTGATAGCATCTTGCAGGGCTGTCATTCTATCAGCTCATTATATAGAATTACTTTTGAGGTATTACTAATGTATCTACTGTATAAAGAAAATTCCAACTCTAGCATTGAGATTGGTTAAAAAAAAATGTACAGGGCTAATTTATCACATTTAATGTAAATGTGCTGAAGCTCCCTGGCCTTCCATGCAGTTATATTTAATCTTACACCCACAGAAAACCTGTTTGCAAGCTGTCAAGTTGCACAAGTGCAAATGTAAATCATGCTTGCAAACCTGTATCATTAATGCAGGGAATCTTGAAATCAAAATGAAGCCTTTGACTTTTCTGTGTACTAGTAGGACTAATTGTAATCAGCTGGTCACATAAAATGTGGCAACTCTTTGCTACTCTGCAAATGCTAATTATATTTAATGTTGCTTCTGAACAAGCCCTGCAACTAATTTGTTTCATCTTTCTCTTCATGCAGAACTGTTTCATCCAGTATAATTTTTTACAGGCTTTCCAATCTTTTTGACTGCGGAAAGACTTCTTGCAACTATCCCCTTGGAATGCTTTTAAATGAAATCTTCTATCTAGATATTTGAAGCTTGCAAGATTCGTTCTGTCCCTTGTGACTGCAGTCCTTTTTGTACTACATATTAACTTCTCCATGCCTTAACATAGACTTTTAAAAATATTTTGCTCCAGTTAAAACCCAGGATTGCCTGGCGAGCCCTGTGGAATCATTCCCTATAGAAATAGCTCACGACCGGAGACAGGGTGCCTGGTTATTGCTCTGTGTGGCTGGTGTGTGCCTCTCTCCGCCAGGACAGAGAAATGAGGTGTGGGAGATCCATGTCAGGGCTGTTGTACCATACCCTGATACAGACCTTGTGAAATACATGTTTGAAAACTGAGCCCTAAGCCTGAAAAGTGGAGAGTCTTTTTTTCCTTTTTTTCCCCAGTTGAGCCTGGGAAGGGCTTTGGAAGAACAGGGGGAGTTGTGCCCTTTGGCAAGAACATAGCGTTTAACTCAGTTACCTCCTTTAAGGTTTGTAAGGTTTGTAGAATTCGGTAGAAGTGTCTTTTTCCTGTGCAAAATGCTTCTTGACAAACACTTTCTTTCACTTAGAAATTTGATCTATTAAAGAATCAATTTTTTTTTTCCTTCTTTCTTCCTCCTGGTGAAGACTGCTGAGTGTAACAGCAGATTCTTACCTAGCAGGTGACCTCTCTAAATTAATTGGTCCCCAATTCCATTAAAGCAAATTGTTCAAAATGATTCTATTCCAGAGCCTGTTTTCATGTCCTCTGCCTTTGAACTTTAAGCCTTGAAGTGAAAGTAGTAAGCTTAAAACCTTAAACAGGATTCCTAGAAATGATCCATTTCCACACAGATTTTTCTGAAAAGTCTTGTGCTTGAAAGCTGAATTTTTTAAGTGCCTCTAAATATAAGCCCCTTGTTTGATGCATGTGTGGAAGTGCTTCTATATTTGACTTTGTTAGGGTTAGCATCCAAGCCTAGCTGTGCTGCTCATTCCCATGCTGAGCATCTCAGATCTATAGCTTTAAGCACCCGGGAATGGAGTAAGTCCCTGCCTTCCTAGTTGAGCTTAGCAGTTTTATTTTTTTGCAGGGGAAAAACAGATCACTTGTATGTCTATCTGCAGTAATTCAGAAAAGCTGCCATTAGTGGATAATCACTCAACATAATCTTTCGCATTCTCTGGCTTTGGATTGCTATGCATAGGTTTATACTAAACTGCATACTATTTCTGTTGAAAGGAGTACAAACTTGGATTGGATTTCTGTGAAGTTACAAAGATGGAGTAGCTGTCTATTTTCTAGTTGTAGTGTCTAATGCTAGTTACTATTTTTTTTTAAGAGAAGACTTGCATTTCTGAAAACAGAAATTGCTCTTTTCTAACTCCTTAATGGGTAATTCAGGTAATTACCTTTACAGCTAATGGGAAGAGGGGAAAATGTAAGGATATTGCTTACCTTCTTTATGGAGCTTGGTTACGGAACCTCCTTTCTTGGCAAGTGAGAAGGGTCGCAGGGAGCCAGGGCTGTTCCAGGGGCCTTAGGAGCAGGAGTGTGTGGAAGCCCCCAGCTGTAGTGTGTGGGCTGGGATAGCGGGTGCTTTGGCACCTTTGCACATGTCCTTAAAAACAGGGGAGAGTGGAGAGGAGCAAAATGATGGCCTTTACTGCGCAACGGCCATCAGCATGGGCGATAGCAGTGTTACAGCGTCGGTGTTAATCCACGTGGGAAGCAGAAAGCCCTTCGTTTAGAACAAGATAAAAAGATTCATCTTTGCACTGAGCCATTTATCCTGTTGTTCCCTCTGGTTGTATTCGTTTTGTAGGGAAGCAGTGACAGGCGATTGTTATTTATTTATTATTTTTAGTAACTCTTTAAGAGGCACAGGAAACTTGCGCAGAAAAATGGGGATTTCCCAACAGAAAAATGGGGATTCCTATCCTTGGCTGAATGCATTGTCCTCAGGACAAAAAGCCAGTTCTCAGCACTTTGCTCCCCATCGCGCAGCCTCTTGCCCAGCTGACTGATACCTTGACCGATGCTGTGGGCAGCAGGACCTGACCATGGCCTGTCCGCCCGGCACGCGGCAGCGCGGGGTGACGAGCGTCCCGCGGCCGCGCACGCGGGCCCGCACAAGCGAGCCCAAATCCTCCTTCCAGAATAATCCTCCTCCCCAAAAAAGAAAAAAAAAAAAAACCCTGCTCACCAGGATATCCTATGGGAAACAGCAGGAGCGTTGTGGATTTTTTTTTGTTTTTGTTTTTTGCTTTTTTTCCTCTCTCCAGTTGGAGCTATTTGCGATTAAGCTCGCTGATCCAATGCCGCGTGACTGGATACGCAAGGAAGCAGATTGACATCCGGCACGCGCCTGCAAACTCCCTGGAAATTTAAAAAAAGGAAAAAAGAAAAAAGAAAAAAAAAAAGGGGGTGGTGAATAAGGAGGGAGGTTCCCTGCTTGTCTCTAGCACTGCTGATCCCTGCCGGAGCTCGTTCGCCGCGAGCTCTGTGGATGGAGGGAGCAGAAGCAGCTGTGCTTATTCAGTAGCTCCGCGCTCTCAATGAGGTCAAGCTGGATCAAAGGGAAAGTCCCTGTGGAAACGTCAGCTGTAAGTTCTTCTCTTTGGGCACGCTCGCTCCCGGCGAAACGCAGCCCGTGCAGCGGAGCCGGGTCCCCAGTTCTGCCTTCCCCGGGCAGATAAATCTGTGCGAGGTTTTGTTACTGGAGCTTGTCAATAAGGCAAGATAAGAATTGTCTGGATAATAATGCGGTGCATAATGGAAGAAGAGGGGTTATAATGCTGTATGTTAGAGGGAATGGAAAGGGAAGGAAAGGGAAGAAGAAAGGAAGAAAGTGTTTTTTTTTTTTTTTTTTTTTTTCCTTTGGAAAAGCGCCAAGGTATTGAGGCTACAGCTCACCAGATTGTTTTATGTAATGTGCGTGTACAACTTTCTGGGTAAGGTAGTTGCAAAGTACCGTTTAAATGTCCTTGGGTTTTACCAGATAGATATTCTTTAGCTAACAGGAGCTTAGGGCCCTAATATTAATTTATTTCGGCAGATAGATGTTGAAATATGTAATTGAAGGGGTGGGGGAAAGGAAAAGCTTAATTCAACTCTCAGAAAAATCTGTACGTAACTAAATATCAGAAGTAATCTCCTTATGTAAGCAAGCTGCTGTTCACTTGGGGGGTATCTAATGTGCTCATTCAGAATTTTTTTTTCTTTCTTTTCCCTTTTTTTCCCCCTCAAAACCTAACTCTGGGTGTCAGCTATTTTTAATGAAACTTTTTCCATGGTGGTCTTTCCGAGTGAGCTGAAAAATTTCTCACGTAACAAATGAGCTATTCCTGCAGAAATGCTGCTCTTCGGCACGAAGCAGTGCTAACTTTTGCAGCTTGAGCTGTCTCATTTACAGCATGCATGTGTCTTTGGGGAATAAGAAAAAAGCGAGATGTGAATTTGTTAGCACTGTAGCACAACAATTTTTGTAAAAAAGCAAACAAATAGAAACCCTTTTCCTGTACGGGTATCTGCGAGGCTTGTGCTTTTATGCTTTTAATGGAGTGCTGAAGGATGTGGATTTCAGATTAAAACTGAAGAAAAGTAATTACCACCTGTTTGGAATATTATTAATATGTTGTTATCCCTGAGAGGAAATAAAGTGTCACAGATGATTATCCTTCTCTGCTCTCTCAAAGGGAGCTGGTGTGCGGCTTCTCTCCTGATCTTCAGCTAACACTTGGAGAATGGTCTGTGCTGTCACTGTTGCACTCTGAATCACAAGCAGCATAACGTAGCAAATGTCATAAAGGCTCATTCCGTTGCCCTACCCACCCCCCAAAACCCATCCCCAAAATCTTTGGTGTTTTGAGGTTATATACTTAATTTTCAGTCTTCTGTTTATCTCCTTCTCTTAATGGTCTTGACTGTGATGGTCAGTGGCTAGCTTTTTTTTTTTTTTCTCTTCTGTAAGGCTTGGATTTATAAAATTTGAAGTTGGATACAGGAATGGAGGGGAAGTAGTGTGAAAATCAGGCATGCAGTATAGGTATAGAGTTTGAATATTCCCTGGAGAATATTCTTATGAATATTCCTAAGAATATTCTTATGTTTCCTTATGAAACACATTCTAGAAGATTGATTTTCAATTATGTACTTCTGTTTAATAAATAGAAGTGCAGTTAGTGTAAGATGCTGTGATTCTGCCTGGCATCACTGCACTATAAATATGAGAAATATCCAAGGTTAATTTATGTGCTCTTACTACTCTTGTTTTGAGGATAGAATAAAATTGCTCTACAAAACCCAGCACTGGATTTTTTTTTTTATATCTTTTAAAGGGGACTCTCTGTGTTTCTCTTGAGACAGCTTTATTTTTGAACCTATACAGTACAAGAGAATCATATTGTATCTTTTTCATCCAGATGGTGATGTTTGTTTTCATTTCAGCATTCAGCTTCTGAGTTGATCCTAGTTGAAGATGAAATGACAGATACTGAAGATAATGAAGAGGAGGATTTAGGAGTCATGGATGATCAACGTAGCGTAATTCTCCATCTCATCTCTCAGCTCAAACTTGGCATGGACCTTACCAGGGTATGGACACTCTCTCTCTTGTATAACTGTTCAGTCTTTCCTCTTTGTATATGCATGTGTAATTCATGTGAGCATGTTTTAGCTTTGTAGAAAGTCTGAATCAAAGGCGGCTCTTGCAAGTTTGCTTCTTTATGGAAGTGTGGTTCTGGAGAGCTGTGGAGAGCGCTCTCCTGCTATAGAGGCTTTCATGAAGTGATCACAGCAGATACTGCAAAAAATGAGGATGAGTTTCCGTTTCTGTTTTACAAGTCATTCAAAGTGACTGTATGTTCTGTATGCATCCCAGATGTATGGTAAGTCAGCGTGCATTGAGCGTGCAAGGAACCATAATATTAATTTTATGGATGAAGGAGATACGTGCTTGAGTTACTGCTTTGAGGCTTGGATTCCATTTAGTTACTTGACAGCTTCAAAAAAATGTTACAGTAAAGAAGTCTCCTGAGCATTAAACATGTCTGTATTAAGCAGCTGGCCAGTTCAACCTTCTGTGCATCCTTCTCGTCCTGGAACTGTGAGAGTTTCCCCATACTGATGAGAGGATGTGGTACCTGAGAGATTTACTTCAAGCCCTTAGAATTTTGAAAATTATGTAGATGTTCTTGAAATGGGAAACTCATCCTCTCAAGTAGCCTTTTGTTCCTGTGATATCTTCTTATGTGGCTTTAAAAATCAAGCAGGTTTTTCTAAAGGTATGGAATACTTTTTCCTTCATAGAGGTTTTCTTTTAAAAAACAAGCAGAGAAAAAGAGCATTACCTCCTCTCTCCCTCCAAATATAACTTACTCTGACTTCCACAAATGAGAACAGTTTGGGATGACTGGAGAATGGCATTTTTGCATGAAGTAGCTTATGCAAGAGACTCTTCTCAGGGGTGTTTTTATGTGCTGAAGAGATACCTCTGTTTTCCTTTTGATCTTACACATTACTCAAAATTTATTTCTATTATTACATTCTTACAAAAGAAAGCTTTGTCAATATATTCTGCTTCTCCAAAACAACTGACAGTGTTTAAAAAACACTTGCGTTTTTAAGACTGAACAATCCTATGATCCATTGCTAAGTATAGATGTTGAATAGCTGTGCTCCAATGGATAATATTTCTTTAATATAAAAAATTTTGTCATCTTGTTTGTGAATAATTTATGCCTATCACTTCTCAGAATATCCAGGGTTATGTACAGTTCATTTCTGGTTTTGTTTTTTACGCTCCTCAGTTTTTCATAGCTCTTTCTCTTTTCTCTTTTGGCTTGTTGGGGTTGTCTGGATTCATAATGCTTAAGCTAGGCTAAGATTCTGTGTATGTGTGTTTATGTTTGTGAAAAGTATTTTGTCTTCACTAATGAATAAGATTTTTTTCCTGTGATATCCAGTGTCATCTCTTTGGGATTTCTCTCCCCTCCGCTGTGATCAAGTATTAATGTAAATAAGAAAGTGTAAATATCTACAGGAAAAAAAAAAGTAAAAATGTGTTAACCTGTTTCTCATATATTATTCCTAGATTAGAATTTTTGAGAGTAATGACAATATTGTCTGATTTATGGTATAGCAGGATATCAGCAGGCATGAACATAGGTGTAGTCCAAGCCCAGTCTGAAAAGAGGTATATGGACATATGGCTAAGTTAGATACATCTGTAGTCTGTGTGATGCATGAATACACATATGATGAGTATTAATGAGACATACCCCGTGTGCACGTCACTTTTCTGACCATTTTGGGGATTAAAAAAAATTGCAAGACAGCTGGCTGCCTTTTTTTTTTTAATTAACTTTGCTTGCTGACATGAGGCCCTCAGGACCACAGACGTGAGATGACAAAGCTTGGCTGTGCACCCTTCATTCTTCATTATTCCTCTAAAAGTGAGGCTGCAGATAACCTTTATGCTAAGGCAGTAAGCATAAAGATGAAGCTTCCACTGCAGCTGGTTGGGACACGGTTAATGTCAGAGGATGTTTTCAATATTTGCATTTTCCGGTGCCTTCTTCCCTAGGGTTGTTTCTTCAGCTCCTTTTATGAGCTGGAGGTTGTTCCGTGATACACACATGGCCAAACAGCCCCTTGGAGCCCAGTGGGGCGTTTGGTTCTGGATGCCTAGTCGTTATCTTCGTGTACCACATCGGAGGAAACAGGAGCTTTCCTTTTCCTGAGGGGGTGCTCGCTTGTGTTAGTGTTGGCTGTGCTTGCTGTGACACGGGTTTCCGATGATGATGATGATGATAGCAGCGTTAAATGTTGTTGCAGAGGGGTTTCACTTCTGAAATGTCATGCAGCCAGGCCTCCTGATGAAGGACTGCACAGTAAAAATCTGCTGTGATGGGGAAAGAAAAAACAATCAGTCAAACCAACCCACCCACTACGAAGCATCAGATATGCCCGGGGATGTGCTGGAACGTGGTGTGGTGGGCAGAGGCACCTCTAGAGCTGCTAGAGCGTCGTGCAAAACTGATCCCTTGGGCAGATCTGGGGTTTTCAGACTTCACTCAGAAATGGACTTGCTGAAGAAACTTGTTTCTTATTTTTTGATATTTCTATTTATAAATGGAAAAAAACAGTGACAAAAATCTCCGTCAGCCTGATAAATGTATTGGCAAATAGCTTCTACTGGCTTAATGCTAGCAATTTGTATGGCTGTCTCAAGACTCTTCTCACTTTTCTTCATCTTCTCTACACAGTTCCTATGTGCTAACAACAAAAGGGCTGTGTAAAAATGATCCTAAAAATTCTGTAGGGTATCTGCCTGCTGTAGATTAACGTGGTGGTTTGCTTCCTATGTCTTAAGTTTTTAAGCTGTATTTCAAACTTTACGGTGTAAGTGGGATGAAAATAGTCTGTTTTATTCTTGAAGTGACACAGATGACAGAGGGACAAAAGCTTCCTAAGGTAGTGAAACGCTCAGCATGGCATGTCCTGCTTGCATTTCCAAATGGATAGAAAGTATAGGGAGCAGTGCTGACACCCACGTTTTGCCTCCAATAAATAGTAGAAAAAGGGATAAATATCTCTGGTCTTATGCTCTTACTATTTTTTTTCTTTCTCTTTCTGTCAAGAAGAAAGGGAAGAATACATATGCAACCACTTTCTTTTCACTTTGAAGCCTGAGGGAGAATAGAGGCTCTTCTGACTTTTTTTAGTGTGTAGCAGGAAGATTCTTTGCTGCAAGAATTGAGCTGTTTTCTATGTGCCCTGCAAGGCTGTTCGAGCCACTTAGATGTCATTGCCAGCTTTTCCTCAGAGGAAAAAATTAGGCTGTTTTGTCCTTTTAGGCAATTACAAAAAGCCCTCTTTGTAGTCTGGAAATATTGTAAAGAGTGTAGGTCTGACGTGTTGTTTTCCAGGTAACCTGCTCGGTTTGGCTGCAGAAGAGTTGAAAACCTTGTGCCTCTGGAAGCCAGAGTGCTAGAACAAGAATTTGGTGGTCTCAACACTGGCAAGGGGAATACTGTCCAAATTTTGTTTATTTCTGTGAAAACTGCACAAGCCAATTCTAGAGAGGACTGGTTACCAAAAAGAAAAAAGAAAAAAAAAAAAAAAAAAAAAGGAAAGAAAAAGGAAAAAGCTGATGTGTGTTTCTGACTATAGTAGTTTGTGGTTAAGTTACATATTATGCTTACAGCCTGTGAGGATGTTTAGTAACAGGGAATGTTTTCTAGGCATTTCTCATAATACTGTAATTGTGTAAGCTTTAAGCCACAAGTATTTTTCATATGTAGTTCTGTTTCTTTTTGAGGAAACAATGATTCAGGGATATTACAGGAACAATTTTGCTTGATTTATGTATAAATTTGTGAAAATTATTCACCTATCCTGTAAAAGATGCATATATACACACACGCATATATATATATATATTATATAGTCACATGTTTTAGATACTATATAGTAGGTGTATATGCTACCAAACCAAATGATGATCTGTTTTTCTGCACTTGCAGTATGTGGAATTACTGTGTAGATGAATTCATGGAGTGTGGACTATTGTGATTGGAAATTTTTATTATTATTATTTTTAAAAGAGCTAAACCTTCAATAAAAGTTTCATACCTTCTTTTTTGTTATCCATGAGATCCAAAAGAATGGAACAGTTCTTTGGTCTGACTCAGAATTGAGGGGATGCAAAATTATTTAGATTTCAAGGGTGGCTCCTTTCCTGCTGTAAGTAGCCCTTTTTGGGGAAAGGAGGGAGATTCTCTAAAAAGAAGGACAAAAAGGATCCAAGGGGAAGAAAGTGGAAGAATTTGTTTGTGAGCCAGGTGCCACATTTCTCTGTGAGTTTTTAATAGCGTACGGCAGTTCTGCGTGGGGCATCATCGATTCTGAGTAGACTTTTTTCTGTCAGTGACAGATCTGCTCCTCCTCATCACAGGAGGGACCTCGGAGCTCCCCTGAGCCCAGAGCGTTTTCCTCCCTTGGGTCCCTTGGAAAGGCTCCTGGAGCTGATCTTTGTCCTCCGACGAAGGCCCCGGCCTTGGGTGGCTGGAGCTCGCACAGGGCGCGCGGCGCGACGGGGACGTGGCTCCCCTGCAGGCCGTGGGCGCCCGCGTGTCCCCGCTGCCCGGGGTTGGCGCGTGCTCCTCTCCATCACCCACCGGTCCGGGAGGGCTCGCGAGGGCGCCGCTCCCGTGTTTGCCCGTCCCGCGGGGTCCATGAGAGTTGGGTTTGCTGTTAGACTGAAATGAGCTCACCCCCGAGGAGCACAGTTAGAACAACGGTTCACTTGTGAACCCCAGGAAGGAAGTGGAAAACTGCCCTGCGGTGGGAACAGCGCATCCCAGTGAAGCGGGAAGTGCTCGGCACAGCTGTTGAGGCTGTCGATTTCGTTCTACTCCCCTGTTTATTTCCCCTTGGCCCGTTCCTTACCCGCAACCCGAGCGACCGTGGCGCGGCAGGGGCGAGGAAACGGGGCCGCCAGCACCGCTGCCTCCGCGCTTGCGCGGCCGCGCTGCCGTCACGGGGCAGTCACGTGTGCCTTTGTCTGCTTTGCATACAGGTAGTGCTTCCAACCTTTATTTTGGAGAAAAGATCCCTGCTGGAGATGTATGCAAATTTCATGGCCCATCCAGACCTGTTTTTGTCAATTGCAGCTGGAGCCACGGCGGAGGACAGAATTATCGCCTTCGTGGAGTATTATCTCACGGCTTTCCACGAAGGCCGCAAGGGAGCCGTGGCCAAGAAGCCCTATAACCCTATAATTGGCGAAACCTTTCATTGCTCGTGGGACGTGCCTACGGACAGAGTGAAACCCTGCCGAAGCCACGGCGCCTCCGCGCCGGCCAGGGAGCCGGGCCCGGAGCCGCCCGCGGGCTACAAGCTGAGCTTTGTGGCCGAGCAAGTGTCCCACCACCCGCCGGTCTCTTGCTTTTACTGCGAGTGCAAGGAGAAGAGGATGTGCGTCAACGCTCACGTGTGGACCAAGAGCAAGTTCATGGGCATGTCGATAGGCGTTTCTATGGTAGGTGAAGGTAAGAAATAACGCCCTTACTTTATTTCTTTGAGGAAAACGTCATGCGTGTCAATACAACAGAAATCCATGTGGTTAATTAACTGCTTGCCCTGCTTCTGGCTTTTTATTTGAACCTTGTGGTGCTTTTTTATGTGTTTAAGCAGTCAGGTCTGTGGAGCTGTTCAGATTTTGCTGTTGTGCTGTCCACATGCATACGTGAGACCCTACACCCCTAAGGATAAGCCTGTGTATTTGAGGCTGCTGATTATATTTGAAGTGTAGAAGCGTGTTAAATTGTAATCCCATATGGGCACTGGCGCTGTATCCTGTAGGAAGGTTCTTAACCATCTCGATCATTTTAAAGATAATATCCAATTCAGTATGGAACAGTTTCACAATTGAAGCAAAGTAATAGTAAAATTATATGTTTGTACTTAAGCCTTTCATTTTTTTTCATAGCTTCTGTGAAGATTTGAGGTTTCTGTACTTTAGTGAATTAATGTGTTCTCTCAAGCCATATAGCAAGTCATGTAGGTGAGATAAAAATCATGGTTTGTTACAAACCATCGTTGGGTATGAATTCAGAAAGACTAGGGATTGTGACAGATTCGTAATGGATAATCTGAATTGATGCCTCCACCTGAACCAGTGTGGCTGCTGACTGCTAATGAATTGATTTAATGTTTCTAAACAGCTTTGCCCCTTTTGCCATTTGAGGATAATTTCCAGGTCTCCCGCAGACTGTGGTGGTCTGCTTGGACTGGGCAGTTACAGGAACTGGGAAGGGAGTGCTGGAGAAAGAAGGGAAAGGGAACGGGTCCCCCGGGCTCTCTTCCCACCGCCCTGCTTCAAGGGTTGAAGCCCTTGGCTTCCCTTGGTGTATTTTTTTTTTCCAGTAACTACCCATTTCTAGTGCTAATTTTAGCAGTGAATGTTTAGCAGAGATGTTTATTGGAAATAAAATGAGATGCAAACTTGCTTATAATTATGCAGGAGTAAGGAAATTTCTTTTTCTTGCTGCTAGCACACACGAGTCCCTGGGATTGAGGGTGTCTGCTGGGGGGTTACTTAAGACTTCAAAGTCCTGCTATGCCCCAGTTTTGTGAGATGACGAGTGCAGGAATTAACTGCTTCCCTAGCCCAGGGATCACGTAACGTGTGTTTGTGAGAATAAATTGAGACAGTAAATTGTCGTCATCTTCCTCCCCCTCCCATTTTTATTTTAATTAATTAATTAATTTTCAGGATCCTGGCAGGGGTCCCAGGAGTAGGAACAAGCTTTGGGGAGCGTTCCTTTTATCACAGGGTTTGCTACTGTCTTTGCAATGGGCATTTGTGGAGGAAACTTGGGTCTACTAGTTAGTACTTGTCACTTGGATTTTTTTGTTTGTTTGTTTCAGATTAGGCTTTGCAGAAGTCTGTGGCAAATTATGCAAAAATTAAAAACTGCTGCACAAGCTTTTTCTTGTGTTAAATAGAATCAAGTTCTGTAGTAAACTGGGGTCAGCATGAATACAAGGGAATATATTGCTGAACTCTGGATTTATAATGTGAAAAAATACTTGTGTCTCTACCTTTCTGTTAGTGCAGAGTCTGATACCACTTCAACTTGAAGCGTGATTTGGAGGATTTTCTTGGTATTTAAGGGCTCTCTATGCAATGCAGCATTTCAGATGGGCTGCTTTGTTTGGCGAAGGTTAGGCTGAGGAAAGTCATGGCCTTAGTTGGGAAGTATATAAGGAGGCAGGTGGAAGCCTAAGCTTAGCTCCTGGGAGCAGCTTTCTGATGGTGAGGGTGGCTGGAGGGGCCATGGGATCTCCCTGCTGGAAGGGAGCTGGAAGCTGTTCAAGCTGCATGAAGCAGAGCTCGCGTGGGACCAGTGCGGCTGAGCCTGCTTTAGACGAGACAGGGCGACATAGCATGAATCACAGAATTTCCTCACTTTTGTTGCTGCTGCTGCCAACGTGTATTGCGTGGCTTATCTAGGAATGGACTATTGATAAATTTTAAAAATGCTGATATTTTTTTCCAGCCCTCTCTCTCTCCTTGCAAATAAACACCTGGCTTCTTTTCCTCGCTTTGGCTGGCTGCTTGTTTGGTGACAGGTGCCTGCAGTAAGCTCTAGAGTTCGCTTTGCGTACGCTGATGCCCTTGACTTTCTGCTGTATGAATTTGGAACTTGGCAACGTGCCACTTGAAAGGGAAGATTCCTTAATATTTGTGCTATACCTATGCCCACCCTGAGACTTCGATTCCAGTCATTTGGTGGCAGCACGGGGTTTTGTTGTGCTCCAGATTCATTCAGTACTATCCGGTGTATGTGGGGAAAGAAATACCCATTCCAGGCAAACTAGCAGGCTGCTACGCTGACTGCAGCAGTTGCTGTTTTGGCCTCTTCAGCAGTGGTCGTTGCCTGCCCTTCGGCAGCGTGATTTTGTATAAGGAGTTCATGAGCTGCTTCCAAGACTTCTTATTATTTTTTAAATTCAGTGTCCATGGTGAATTGGGCATGTTAGTTTTTATGCTTTAGTGTTCAAAGAACTGGTGAATTTGCTGAAACAGGAAGGACTTTTTTTTATGCTAGCCCTTCATCTTTGGGTGTGTATGGTTTACAAATGAAATATAGTAGCTCTTCCTTTGCTATATGACAGAAAGTGTTTTTCAGAGTAGTCAGAATTGAATTTCCTTGTGAGAAAGCTACCCTAAACAGAAGAGAGGTTTTTTTTGCATATAAGAATTGATGTTGCATGCTGAGTCCCTAATTCTGGTTGATGTTAATTATGCTCTAATGAGAGTGAGGGAGAGGAAGAGGGTGCAATGAAGAGAATCGTATTAGGATTTAAATTGGCAAAGGATGGGAGAGTTAAAGCAAATATTTAATGTTTTCTACATGATCCAGAGAATCATCAGGCAGATGCTGGTTGTTGTCATGTAGGATGCTTCAGTGGAAAAAGCTGCACTGAACACACCTCGGTGTGGACTGCATCTCCATCACAAAATTATGGCTGTGATTCACTGGTTAATCTTGTAGAGAAAGAATTTAAAATCAACCTTTGAAAGGCTTGGTAGGTAGGGGAAAGGCTGAGCGCATTTTCCAGGGTAGAGCTAGATGAAAGCAGTAAACAGCAGTGAAAGCAATTATTTTCAGATTCTTTGTTCATTTTTTAAAATTTGTATTATAAAATATATATAGATTATATTATTACATAAAGAATAATTTCTCTTCCCAATGCACAAGTGACTTTTTAACTTACCAGCCCCAAAGACTAACTGCTCCTTGCAACTGGACCTAGTAAAAATAAATCCCTTGTGCTATTTTTTTGTGTTAGTATTTTTGGGCTGCTGGTGCCATGTGCAGTTACCTAACTGAGGAATGGGTCTAGTTGCTGTAAAATACACAGTGCTGTGCATTTGGTTGGGGTGTTTTGGCAGTGGAAGAGCCCAGTGGAAGCATCTCCCCTTCTGAGCGAATCTGCGGCTCACCCCGCTACCCAAGCCCTTCCGCATGCCGTGTGATGGATAATGTAAATAGTGGGAAGAGCCTGATAAATTAGGAAACTGCCCACAGCCATTTACGACCCAAGTATCGATCGCCAGGCAATCAGGGGGTGGGGGGAAGCATTAAATTCCACCCGTCTCTTCAGCCTCTTTATTGATCCCGAGCCTCCTCTGTGTGTTTGGTCAATATGTGGGACTGGAAAATCGGTTCTCAGAGCTACAGTGTCAACGAGGGCTGTGTAACAGCCAAAGGGGCAGAGTTACGTGGTGCTAACACCCCTTCCCTTACTGTAGGCAGTGGAATTGCAGAAGGGAAATTTCAAAATTCTGGACCTGCTTATCAAATAATCACCTTCCAAGGGATCTTTTCCTGCTGTACACTAGACTACTAAACACACTTTTCCTCACCCAGTACAAAACTGGTGCCTTTTTTTTTTCCCCCTGTGCATACTAGTTGCATGTAAGATTTTTTTTGAAGGACTCTGTAGTTTCTAACAGAATTCTGTAACGTGAGAGGAAGAAACATTACTGAGAGGGTGCAATCTTCTACAACATTTTATCTGTATTTATAAATAGCCAGTTAGTTTAAATAAATAAAAGAGAGCAAAGGGGAACAATAGGGGAGCAAGGGAAGAAAAATACCCTGTATATTCTAGCAGGTATTTTTTTAAAGACTGATTTACGTACAGTGAAATGCTACAAGCAGATGTCAAAAGTACGCAGTATCCTCTAAAATAATTATTAGAGTTTAGGGTTTTTGTGCTTTTAATTGCTCAAAATAAAAAAATTGCAAAGCTAGGGCAGGCTTTCAAATTCTGGTAGCAAATACAACTGTTGTCCCTTGGTGTCAAATGAAGCTCAGGCCAAACCTGACTGCAGAGCTGTAGCCCTCGTGGCATTCCAGTCATATTTTGCATGTGGACTCTGCCAGTGAGAGAGTGAAGAGTTAACATGTGCGTTAATTTAAAAGTAACATCACGTTAGGGGTATCTTAGGCCTCATCTTATATCGTGGAGGGACCGTAGCAGCGCTTGGGCTTGCGCTCTCCAAAGGTCCCTTCCAACCTCGGCCTACGGGAGGCTCTCAAGAGCCTTGACTAGTTAGGAGGCATTTGCCAAAATGATGAGGCTATTAGAGCTCTGTGCTTCTAAATTCTGGATGTTATTTAGGTTTGGGTTTTCACATAGCGTTAAGGGCGTATTTTTGTGCTGGCAGGAGTAGCGCCTTGTTCCTCCTTGGTGCTTTTTCATCGTTACATTTCATACCGTTTTGCAAGATTACTGTCGTTATTCCCTTAAATAGAGAGGCAAACAAATAAATACTGCTAATAACGTATTTCAGTTCTTCCCCATCTGCCTGGGGGCGAGGGTAAATTGGCTCAAGCTCATCTCGAAGCTAAGCCGTTACTGTTGCTGTTTGTATGTCAAGATTGTTTTTCCTGATTTTTCAAACATCTCTGGGGTCTCAGTACTTCCCATGATAGGCTATTTTCAGTCCCTATTGTGGGAAAAATATTGTTTTCAAAGCTATAACTGTTGTCCTCAGGCAATTCTTAAATGGGACATGAAAGTGTAAAGCTCTAATCAAAGATATGCTGCAGATATTTGGCACTGTGTGATTTTGTGTGTGGAGTATGAAGGGGCTCCTCAGCTGATCTTAGAGGCTGTTCTTCAGCACCCTGAGAACCGAAGTGCAACTACAGTGAGGACAGAGCTGCGTCATGAGCCTGGGGAAGGGAGCCAAGGTCTTCTGGCCTTGCGTGGAACAGTCTTTGTAGACCTAAAATCTTGAAAACTCCCCCTTTTTTTACTGCTGCTGTAGGGTTTCTTGTTTTATTTTTGGCTATAACCCCATAATGTTTAGGGTAGAGGAACCTTTACAGCTTGAAACAGAATTGCCAGGAATTTGATCCCCATAATAGAGAGGCTGATCTCAAAGATAACAGAGCATTGGCCTGTTTTCCCTTTTAAAGATTTATTGCTTGTCAGTAAGGCAAAATAAGTAGTCCAGCCAGTTTTTC
>VWPW01031885.1:794-18044 GCA_013389825.1 Crypturellus undulatus | reverse complement strand
CTGAGGACCATGCTCTAGGTACTTGCACTATCTACCTCCCCAGGGCTCTGCATGTTCATGCAGGGAGAGAGCTCGAGCAGCAGTTTGCAAATGCAAAATAGAGCAAAGGCACCAGAGAAGCCAGCTCTTCCTATCAGAAATAAATCCACAAAGGGAGAAATATCCAGTTTTTAACGGATGGACATTCAATCATTCCTGCAAAGGAAGTACTCCATTTCTCCTGCTTGAGAAATCCCACTCTTGCTCTGCAGAGCAGCCCGGCTTATGTTTAGGTTGTAGGCATGAGTTCAAGTCCCTGAGGCTGCAATTTATTTTGGGTTCTAGGGTTTTGTTTTTCAAGGTGCAGAGGTGCCAGCTTTCTGTTAGCACCAGGAAAGCCACATGCCTTAAAACTGGCAGCGGCTCCTTTGCTGGGTGAGATTGGCAGGATATGAGTGTTCCCAGCCCAAAATGGGTTTGAGCTCATTTACCTACAGCACTCAATAATATCCAAACTGCAACAGGCTTCACATCCCTGAGCTTGGGCACTCTTTGCCCAACGAACCTAAAGACTTCAGGCTGGCCCTGCTTCACTGGTCATGGTTGATACCTTTATATATAATGAATCCTAAAGGGTCAAAGATAGGAACAAAGAAGAAAAGGGACAAAAAAGATTATTTTCATGTGATTATTTCTCCTCTTGCTGTATTTATCCCATAAATGAGCAGTCTGGTGTACCATTTCTGTCTAAGAGAGATGCAATAGGTCTTGATGTTTGCTGGAACGCTTTCTGTCCGAGCGCTTAGGGTTGAATTTCCAGAAATAATTCGGAGCAGAGGACAGCTCTGGTACTGTGGGTAGCAGCTCAGGGATGCTCACTACAAACACTGCAGATCTCTGTATCCCAAGCTCCATTCCCCTTTTCCAGCAGACCAGGCTGATCCCTTGAGCACAGGTAAAGTCATGGAGCAAGAGACTGCAAACAAGCAGAAGTCCCATTGCTTTTCACCTTGCTAATAGAAAAGAACAGGTTTCCTTTGCTTGTGAAAGAATTGCACAAAGTATTTCTCCACCTGCCCCACCAAAAACACCCTTCATCTCAATTTTTTTGCATTATCTCCATCATGGAGACCTAGAAGATAAACATGAGCCAAAAAGAAATCCCTCTCCTCTTTCAGAAGGACAAGAGGGTCTCTATGGCGAGTATAGCTGCAAAACACAATTATAGAGAGAGAATTAATTTTAAAAGAATATATAGCTATTCTTCAGTCTCTGAAGGAATGAAGGGGAAAAAAGGCAAGGAAAGCCTTACAAAAGAATCCATATAGCTTTTGGAAGCATCTACTTCGGTTAGTGCTATGTTCAAGCCCAATAATGTTTGCATCTATCAAGTCTTTTCTTGTACACCTTTTATTTCTCAACAGTTGTTTTTCTCTTTATTTGGAACGTCATATATTTTGTATGGATAATGGCAGAGAAAGTCTTCTCTTATCTGTGTAATATTAAGTTTAAATCCCATACATCAGCAAGGAATTATAGAGAAGACTTAGATTTAAAATTCAGTTGATTGCCAGGAACTGCACAACGGTTTCATTTGGAAAGCAGCAATACACACTCTTCCCTCCTTTTTCCTCCTTAAATTCTTAAATAAATCAAAAATCCAGCTCTTAGAGCTTCCAAACAAAACCCCTATATCTTCTAGGCCAGATAATGGTTTGCCATGCCAATACCTGCCTTCATGTTTCCTGGCAAGAGCAAGAGAAACCAGACGAGAAGTCCAAGATCAACCATTTCACAATATAAATCAAGACACCAGGGAAATGTGGGAACCAGAGTTCAAAGTCAGGAGCCTCCATCTGTCGCCTTCATTTTGTTCCTGTTCTTGTTGGGTTTGTAATGTTGGATCTCTGATTTTATGGCCAAATATCGGGGTTTACGTGTGCGAACGTGGGCCTGGACGCAGCCGGGATGTGCTAAAGAGGGAACTGGATCACACCAGCAGACTCGGATTGCACCTCCACGGAGCATTCAACAACCCTGGAGCCTGGAGACCAATGCTGGAGTAGGAAGGTGATGGGAGAAGGGAAGGAAAATAGAGTTTGTCCATGCTCTTCCTTGACAGAGCCTTCCTTGGTGTGTTTAAGGGGAGAAGTGCCTCCTAAAGCTGCTCAGGTTTGCTCACTTTTCTGTGTATATGTGCATTTTCGAGGTATTTTTCTACATCTCCAAGGTCAAATAAATGATTTCTTTCATTGTACGACATGAAAGCGGTGCTTCTCCTGCATTTTAAAGGCCTCTGACTCAGGGGCTTGGAGGAAATCAATACCCCTCGCTGGGCCCGGAGTAGCAGCAGAGCTGGAAACGCTGCCGAATGGATTTGCTGCCTTATTCTTTTGAATGGAGTCAACTCAAATGTTGTCCTTGAGCTTAGCAGGAGCAGAATCAGGCCCTGGATCATGAAATATCTGACAGTGACAGTGGTGCTTAGGCCAACAGGGCACTTCAAGGCACATATTTCTGCTAAAGGAAAACCAAAGTCCCTGTGCAGGAGAAAGTAGAGTTACTGCTGGTCCTAAATCAACCCGGTTGCGGTCAAGCAGAGCATTTGTGTATGGAAACACACATGCTAGAGATTGATTTGGGTTTTTTAGGTCAAATTAGGAAGGTTAATGCTACTGAGGTGAGCAGCAAGCTCCATGGGACACAAGGGACAGGGCTGTGGTTTCACCGTGCTCTGGTTGTACAGCACTTGGGGCCAACACGGACTGCTTTAGCCCCTGGAAAGAAGAGCCCCGTCCTCTCCCCACGCCATGGATGCACCAGCCTTTCCACGAGCATTCAGTAATCTGGGTCAGGAACGCAATCCGGGCTGACGCCCACCCTAGCATGAAGGAATGAGCAGTTTTGGGGCAAGAATCCATTCCCCGGAGGCAGGAAAGCGGAGGAGAGAGAATAATTTCCATGCTGAGCTGCCTGGGGTGCTGCAGTGCTTTCAGCTCTGCCTAAAAGGCTGCTGGAGCTCGTCTGCTCTCCGCACACATCTTGGAGTGGACCAGGCTGGTCTTGGCCACATCCAACCTTCCTCCTCCATCGGATACCACCACGGCATCTCCTCCAGCTGAAAGATGGGATCACGGCCTCGGGCTTCCCCCTTCTGCTGCATCCAAACCTCTTGGTTTAGGTGCCAGTGGAGTCTCTACTATATCCCAGCAAATCCACTGGTGCCATCCTGAGATTCCCGTGGGGTTCCCTGGGTCCCTCCTCCAGGCCTGTTCAGCCTGGAGAGGAGGAGGCTGAGAGGGGACCTGGTCAGTGTCTATAAGGACCTCAAGGAGGCAGTGAGGAGGATGGGGCAACCCCTTTTCAGTGGTGGCCACTGACTGAACTAGAGGAAATGGCCACAAACTGAAGCACCAAAAGTTCCATAGGAACTTAAGGAATTGTTTGAACAGTGAGGGTGCCAGAGCACTGGAACAGGCTGCCCAGAGGCTGTGGAGTCTCCTTCTCTGGAGATCTCCAAGACCCGCTTGGACGCAGCCCTGTGCCCTGTGCTCTGGGTGACCCTGTGTGTGCAGGGGTTGGACTAGGTGATCCCTAGAGCTCCCTTCCAACCTTGGGCATTCTCTGATTCTACGATTCTCCAGCCTGGAGCTGGAAACGAAGAAGCCAGAAGCCCTCAGCAGAGCTACAATGATCTCCCCAGATCCCCACAACTCCTACAGCCCCTTTCCACCCCTTGAGCAAGCCAAGGCGCCCGTAGACATGAGGCAAACACCTTTCCTCCCCAAACAGCCTCTCGCCATCCATCTTCTCAATTGCAGGGGCCATTTCCTAAGTAATGGCCTTGACATAATTCATTGTGTTTAACCTCGGGCTATAGATGAGCTTTTATTCCGGCTTGAGAAAACAGGCAGCCCCGACCCTACAGGAAATCATATTGCAGCTCAGCTGGCTGCAGACTAATCATCTTTTCTTGCCCTTTGTTCAACACATTCTTGCTCTTGGAAACTACTCAATAGTTCATTAAACTAATAATCCCATTCAAATCTTGCCTCGTAAATGGATTTGTCAGTGTTGTTCCTTTCAGGAGACAGTCCCTTTAAATTGTCTCTACTTTAATGGGTTTAGGGACAGATTAAATCATTGCTTTGGCTGTGATTTATCGCTCCATATTACTTTAATAGTTGTTATTTGTAATGGCATTGGTGAATCACAGTGTTTGCTTTGCATTTATTTCATGTTTTTCCCTTTATTAAAGGAGATTGGGGTGGTAACAGAGCTCCAAGTGATATTTTCCAAGAGAAATATAGACAGTCTTCCTTCCTGAAGCCTTTTTTACCAACCAGCGCTCACTACTCCAGGTTGTCTCCAGCAGTCCCATATTTACTTGCAGAGCTCACATGGGTCCCCATGGCCTTGTTAGAAAGCAGGTTCCCCCATGAGCTCTATGATATTAAAATAGTCTGTGTATTTCTATTAGTACTATTTAACTAAGACTTCACATTTAAGCCCCAAAAGAGAGCAGGTATCTTGTGCTGCTCTGCACACAAGCTCTGATGCCCTGAGATTTCTCCAGACTTTCCTGGGAAACCCTCAGAGTTGCTGCTACGTGTCCAGAAGTAGGAGATAATTGAGGGAAATAATTAGCACCAAAGATATTCCATATAAAAGTTAAATTCAAACTAGAGCATCTTTCTGAGAAGTTGCAAATCTCTGAAATCAGATCCAAAACCAATATTTAAAATAGTGTCATAAACACTATTAGAATAAACTCTACAGATAAACTCTATAGATAAACTCTATAGATAGGTTTAGAGGTTCAAGTATCTGACAAGTTGTCATTACTGAAGAGAGGATTCAAGGACTCACTGTCATTAATACAAACGACTTGCATGCCTACACTATGAAATAACACTAAAATCAAAAAAATACCCAATCCTACCCATACTTTCACTTAGATTTACTGCACTAACAGAAGAACAATAACAGATATGATTAAATATCTAAAATGATGACTTATGTGGTTTCCCCAAAGAAGGGGACCATGTGTGTTGGTTTCTACAGCAGCAAGGAACGCGGATGAGCTAAGGTAGCAAAATGGATAAGGCAAAAAGCTGACCCAAAACTGGAGCTGTCTGGAATGGCTTCCATGCACAGAAGAAGGATGAGGGACCAAAACCGTCTGGGAAGTCTACAGAGAAAATAACGGGGCCTGGGGCTCTGCAGGAGGTGGCTGCCAGGCCCGGTTACAACATTGCAGCTGGGGACATCTGTGGCCACTTTCTGAGCCCTGTCAAGTATCTCCTAAAACATCATTCTTCAATAGATTTCTCATCTCAAGGGGTTTTATCACTGCTTGGAAAATGAAGTTTGAAAGGGCTCGCTAGCCGGAGGGCTAGAAATCCCGAAGGAAAGATTTGGACACAAAACCCAGGAGATATGTTGGGTCACTGAGAGCATGGAGGCACCATGGGCAGAGGGTCCTGCCACCCTGGGACGTGCCAGCTCTCCCCGTGCTCCCATCGTGGCTCTGCCCTTTGCAACACGACCGCTCTCCTGAGAGCCCAGGAACGATGATTTTCCCATTGTCTTATTTTCCAGTTGCTTCCTTAAACGGAGCTTGCACTTATCCCTATGGGGCCTTCTCTGCCCCCAGCACTTGCTTCGGAGGGCGTTGGGAAAGCAGAGCAAACGCAGGAGGTGCCAGTGTGGTCCCTAATGCTCAGCAGGGGACTGGGAACCAGACACTGCGGGCCCGATTCCAACGCAACCATAAACTCACAGTGTGGCCTCTAGGAACTTGCACAACTCTAATTTGCTTTTGCTTTAAGTGTTGGGTAATGTCTGAGGCTTTAAAGGAGACAAAAGTTTTCAGAAACATTTCTAACCTGGGAATTCGGTCTCCATTTTTTAAGCGTCCTTGGTGTTTGGACACTTCAAACACATCAAAAGTTAGAAGGATTTGAGCTGTCAAGACGTGACAACAACATATTTTGACAACATGATCTGGTAACTTTGGTCACTGAGTTCCAGAAGTGGCTTCACCCCCTTCAGATGTAAAGATTGGGGATCTTTTATCTCAAGGATGGTGGCACTCAGAGAGGCACATAATGGGTCACACACACTGGGAGACACCGGGGCTCCCTCACCCATGAGCGAGTCACTAGCTGCTTTCTTAGCTCGTTTTTAAAAGAATAAAACCCAACAGGGTGGTCACCGTCCACCTTCTCAGGACCTACATCCTCCCCAGTGAGTGACCGTGCACGCCCGAACTGCAGTAGATGCAGCCAGAACTCCGGCCCTGCCCTCCGTTGCTCCAGATCCAGTCCCAACGCTGCCCGTTGGGATGCCTGGGATGAGGGCGTCGCGTTCCGGCCCATTCGAGACGCGTTTCCCGGTCAGCTCTGCAGCGCTTTGGCGCAGCCCGGGCGTCGCGCGGGTAACACGTCCTGCTCTGGTTCTGCCCGCTGACACGGGAAAGCCAGGAAGGCTGAAAATAACCCAGGACCAAGGCTGGGGCCAGGGACCATCCTGAGAGCTGGAAATCGCAGCTAAGCCGCAGCACAAGCGGCGTCTCGAGCTGAGTCCTGCCACCCTCCACACCTGGAAGCTGCTCACAGGTCCTGCTCTATCCATGAGCATCATCCATCAGCATCCACCTGCCCACGGATGAAGCCACAAGCCACAACTGTAAGTGACAGCGGGAAACTCAACACAAAGTCAACACAGAGCCACCTCCTCTCCAGACCTAACCCATCATCTAAATGCAACCACGAGAGGCGATGAACTCCCAGCGCAGTCCTGAGCCTCAGCTGGTAGCAGAGAGCCGAGGGTGACCCAAAGCCCAACCTCGGAGCGACCAACGTCCCTTGGAGTGACGGTGGGAGCCCACCACAACCATGCAACGAGCCTGCATTCCTCCTGCAAGCAGGACTCCTTGAGCTCGAGGAAGATACACGAAAGCCAATTCCGCAAGTGGGTCTCTTGCTACGATACTACCCCGAGTTCTGCATCATAAAATAGAAAAAGAACATTAAACGTACCCTCGTAAAGTGTCTTGGCCTCTTCTTCTCACTCTGTTTGCTGGCTGTCTTTCCTCATAGCCTGCAAATCTGTCTGTCTGCAAGTCCCCTTCGTATTGAGCCTGGGCTTGTTCCACGTACAAAACTGCCGTACATCCCAGCACGAACCTCGCCAGCCATAACACCCCCATGGTGGCACCGATTCCGTGATTCCCCTTGCTGCCCCGAAAGCTTCTTCCAGCTGGAGGGTCCCCGCTGCCTGGCTGGAGGATGCGTTTTGGCAGCCGCCTCCAAGTGCCAAGATGCCGTCCTGCCGATCCCCTTCTAGAAGAAGAGATAGAGGGAAAAAAAAGAGAGAGAGACCGGGGTTCTTAAGGGCTTTCACATTTTTCAAACGATCACTCATCCCAGCCTGTCCCTCCCCAGAATTAATACCATGAGGTCATAAACATCACACCGAGGTTGGCTCTTGGTGCACGCAGCCAACATCCTCATGCTCTCCTTCCCCACCACAGCATTGCCAAAGACTCCCTTTCCCAAGCGCTGGAAGCCAACAGAGTTGCTCCAAGCCACAGTTGTGCCCGGGGATTCCTTTATTCCCTGCTTTTGTGGTGGAAGACCTGCTGGTGGCACATCCAAGGGAACATGGGGACAAGAAGCACGGTGGAAGGGATGAGAGGTTGCGGAGCAGAGGAGGGATGCAGGGTCCAAAGTCTCTATCAAGGGGCTAAAAGCTGCCCAAAAGGAGCCGCAAGGAAGATTCTCAACCCGGCCTTGGGGCAGAGCTCAGGGTGAGCACGAGGAAACCGGCGCTTCCCTGGGAGACTCCGTGTTCACGCCAGGGCTGCTGCCACCAATGGAGCTACGAGCTGGACCATAGACGGGACCAGAGCTAGAGTTTGGGCCAAAATCACAGATCCTCATCCTCTAAAGATGTTTTGCCCTAAGCAAGTCTGTGTAGAGCACTCCCAATGAACATAAAACTTTCTGGAGAGGAGACAGGCGTGTTCCCTTCTCCTTTCCTCGGGAGGGACACGCTGCTCTTTGGAACAGCTTTATTTAAGTCACTCCAGGTCTCCTGGGTCTCACAGAGCTGCAGCCTTTGGGGGCAAAGGGAAGAGCTCCAGGTGAGGGTGAAGGTAAGAGCTCAGCCCCACATATGGCAGTGCTGGAAAAGGGGACATCTGGGCACTTGGGTGACCATCCATGAGGAGGGAGCGAGTCCCAGGGCTGTAACCAAGGATGGCAGGACCAGGGCTCGGGGTGGAGACCACGGGCAAGCCCGGATGGAGGGCTCCAAAGGATGGAGGGCTCCAAAGGACGGAGGGCTCCAAAGACCTTGTTCCCCAAGCCGGACCCCCTCCTGCTCCCGCCCCGGCCCCCTCTGCCCTCCCATTCCCAATCCCTCCCTCCTGCTCCTGCCCAGGCATCCGCTGTCCCCCTCCCCAATCCAACCGAATCGGGGGACCCCGGGCCGGGCAGGACCACGAAGCTCCTCTCACTTCCAAACCCGCCGCCCGCTCCTCTGGGGGGACCGTCCGGCGGGAATATCGGCCAGCGCCTTCCCGCCGGGAGGTCCCCGCGCACCCCTGCCTGTCCCCCTCGCTCCACCGCAGCGGCCCTTCCCAGCCCAGCCCCAAAGTAGGTAAGAAAAAAAGCAAAAAAGCAGCCCAGACAAGGCAGAAAACGTGTCCAAACCCCGCCAAAAAAAAAAAAAAAAATTCTCCCGGTTTCAAAGCACCGTCCCAGCTGGGAAGCTCTCCGCTTCGCGGGGTTTGCAGCCTCCGGATGGGAATGCGAAAGGCGGAGCGGGATGGGGACGGCAGGGCTGGGAGCAGCGGCAGAGACAAAGGAGCCCCCGAGCTCCCGGCTGGCTGCGCACGCCGGGCTGCGGGCGACCGGCCGCGATCCCCTCCGGCACAAAAGGCAAAAAGGGGGCCAAAAAACATCCAGTTTTCACCTCGGGGTGCCCCCAGGCTCCACGCGGAAAAGCAAACCCCAAGGGGCTCCCCGTCGCATCCATTTCCCTGGAGAGAAGGGAGCCGGGAGCAGCGACGTGGAGAGCGCGAGCACGAGTCCGGCTGGGAGAGCCTGGAAAAGTCATTTGCACCATCAGGAAAGAGTTTTAAATAAAAATAAAAAAAGGGGGGGGAAAAGACTCCGAAAGTATTTTCAGCTTGGAGAAATTCCTCCGCACACCATCGGTGAGCGGCAAAGCAGGGAGCGACTCGGTCACCGGGGCCGATTTAAAACTGAGCTGCGAGTTTGGAGGAGGGGGGCAGGAAAGCCAGGACAGAACCACGCCGTTAAGTGTCCGAATGGAATGAATTAGAAAAAAAAATTAAAAAAAAAAATGTTCCAAACACAACAAGGCAGTTAAACAATTGCAAAGGCAGAAATAAAGAGAAAGAAACCCCACTCTTAGCTCCGCGGGTCAGGATTTAGTCTGAAACTCTTTTAAATACCTTGAGGTCCCGGAGCTGGTGATGTGCCCAGAGCTCCTTTGTTTAGTGGAGATCTGGGCAGAAAAGAAGGGAATAAAACCCTCACCCTCGAAGGAGAGAAAAAAAGGTAGAGCTTAATGCAGCCTGGCCAGGGGGAGGGCCTTGCGCGGAGCAGGGGTGCCGGAGGAGTGGGAGTAGCGGGAGGACAACCCTGCCGCATTCTTGAGCCAAAAGTTTCCAGCTTCCAGGAGGGGCTGCCGGGGGGGAGAGGTTGGATCGCCGTCGCGGGAAGCGTTGCGGTGCCGCCCGGTTGTCACCTCGTGGCCTGCTGCATCCCCGGACGCTTTCCGTGCGAGGTTGAGCGCGAGCTGTGGGGTTTTTGCACCAAAAGATTGGGGGGAAAATGATGCATTTTCGCATATTCAGGCCTTTCTTTTTTCCTTGCAGATCCTACAGCAAAAAAAAGAAAAAGGTTTCAGGTACCAGGCACTTTTCCCCGATTATTTTTCCAGCTCTTCGCGCCGCTAATGCAAAGTGACCATGGGAAGGTGACCCGGGCAGGGACCTTCATGCTCAGAAGTGGTCTCAGCTCCACAAGTGCAAATTTTTGAGGTTACAAGGATTTTTTTTTTTTCAAAATACATAAATATTGAAAAATAACCACAAAAGTTGGCAATATAAAACCCCTTTTTTAGGGGTTTTGGGGGTTTTTGCCTGAGCAGCAGCTCCAGGGCTCGCTCTGCTCTTGCTCTACCCCATGGTCCCGGGTCCCTTCCTGAGCTCCGTGCACGGGATTCCGACCCGGATTGCTTCCCAGCAGGGCAGCAATGCCAAGGGGAGCCCGTCTAGAGCAGGAGACCGTCCCCACTCGTCTTTCCCCCTATTTCTTTCCTTTGAAACATCCTCCCTGTCCTCTTTGTTCTCCTGCTCTCCCTAATGAGCCCCCACCAGCTTAACAGGGCTCCAAGTCATGCTCAGCCTAATTAAGCAGCGCTCAGCGCGGAGCATTGCAAGGACTGGGGCTCCACGGGGAAGGCCGGCGATGTAAAAATCTCTCTTTTAAGCAAAAGCCTTTTTTTTGAGGAGTTTTAGCGCCCAGCAAGATCCTCCTCCTGGTCCTGCAATGCCAATTTAAAGACTTTTCCCAGGTGAGAATGGCACATACGGGGCAGCAGGAAGGTTGTTGCTAGCAGAGACTCCCTCCATGGGCTAGTTGAGTTTAATCCTTGTTAACCCCTGCATTGCAGCCACCGCATTGCAAGCACCCAACGTGTAATCCTGGTCCCTAAAAATGCATGTAGTTTCTTAGTTGTATTTTCTAAGAAAATCTAGGAAAAAAAAATCTCAGAAAATCTAGAAAAAAAACTCAGAAAATATAGAAATCTGAGTGCAACTTTTGGTGCCAGGTACTTTAAGAAGTGTCCAGCGAAGACTTTGTTCGTAGAATAGTTGCATTTCTGTGTCTCACCTCTGTTCTGATCCCGCACAACCCAATTCCTCTGTTCATTCCCATGTCGTGATCTCACAGAACACATTTAATTAACATTTACCTGGAACGTTCCCTCTTCTCTCCCTCCAGCCTCTGAGGGTGGCAATAGGGGGAACACAACCCTCCAAATCACTCTAGGCAAACACACATTTTTTTCCTTTACATTCCGCTTTGGAGGGTTAAGAAGCATTTTAATCCATCCAACATTTGCAAATCTCCATGAATGTGGAGCTTTTAGCTGCCTCCCCAGTTTTCTAGAGTTTTTGAGCCCAGTTGCATGTGATTAGGGCTCAGCAAGCCCCAGGATCCCCTTAAAACCTCATGCCGGCTGCTGACCACTTTATTTCTCCACTATTAAATGAGTGGGCATGGAATTCTGCTGGGAAAACCATCTGAAGGAGCAATGGGATGACAGTTCTAAGCATTCCTCCCATACACCCAAACCAATTCCTAAAGATCCCTCTTTTTACAGGCTCCTTGGTGTCATATATTGCATTTTGTATCTCCACTCTGCAATTAAGGACAGGTTTTCTAGCCTGCGTTTCCCAGCAAGAATCACCTGAGACATTTAGGAAAAGCTCAAAGACTGCTGTGACAGCATAGAGCATATATAATATATACACATATATAATTAATAATTATAATAACAAATATATTTAATATAAATAAATATATTTATATCTCTCTTCTTTATATTTCCCTGGCATTTCCCTGGCATTTTTCATCCCCTAATGAAAATAAGATGCAAAATCCAAATTGCTGCATCCCTGATGGGTATGGTTACTCTCATTCCAATTATCGTGTAATAACCTAAGCTAGTTGATGCTCTTTCCGTTTTCCTTCCTATTCCAGGTGCCTGTGAACCCGAGCACTTGGATATTCAGCATCAGGAACATATAAATAATGGAAGTTTTCTCTGAAGAGTGTGGGACATCTTGGACAGTCAGTTGATACCCCTCAAAATCAGCAAATACTTCTCACGTCAGCCGTGTTTTACCTGTAAAATGGGAGAATCCCTCTCATCTTGCAGCCCTGCCATGAAGATAAACCACATGTGAAGCTTTACTATGTGAAGCACAAGGGAAAAGTGCTTTTTACTAATTATTATCATCAACTCTACCCCTGGAATTTAGCTGTGCGATCCAATTTTGCTTCATCTCTTATCGGCCTTTGGGCAATAAGAAACTCGTCCTCACCTGGAAGGGGGAAAAGATCCAGCTCCTTTTGGGCAGCGCCCTGCAGGTCACAATCCTATGGAAAAATAACATAAGTATCATGAACCAAAGTCAATGTCATCATGAAAATGCACAGGGAAGCAGGTTTAAGGTTTCCTGGCCAGTTTTAACTCCAATATTTTCTTTTTTAATGGCTGATTTGGCTACCTTATGGCTCTTTGAGCAATAAATTGTATCAGATCTCATGAATAAAAGCAGAAAGAGAGAGAGGAACTTGACTTTTTCTGGTTCTCTTCACTAGCATTAATTCTGATGCTACCTATTATTATATCCTTTTTCTGTATTTTTGCATAAATGCGCAGGAAAAGATGTCTTTTAGCTACTCAGTGCACATCAGTGACTGTCAAAATCATATAATAAAGCTGAGTAGTTTTAACTTTTCCATTTTTGACTTTATTTTAGCTCTGTAATCTAAAAAATGCATTGGCTAAATTTAGTACATGTTGCGTCTTGCAAGATGACACAATTGCTGTCAGAACAGCAGCAGTTATTATAATGCCATTAAAAAAAATAATTCAATAAATCAAATCACAGGCGAGAGCGTTTCACAACCTCCTGTTTTGCTGAGTCCAGTAACTCGTGTCTGCCTTAAGGAGACACTTTAAAATACCCTTAAAAGAGCTGTATAAACCTTGAGGAAAGGGGTTGCACAACCCGATTTCTCTATCCATGGAGAGTAAATGGGAGGTAATAGATGAGCAGAGAGAACAGGTCATTCCTGGGCTAAGATTTGAAATATCTGGATGATTTCTCATGATTATCAAGGGCTATAGGGCAGCTATATGGCTACATACATGCCGACTTCTAGATGCCTTGAGCTACTGAGGGGAGTCCCAACGTCACTACAGCTTGATCAGGAGCGAGTTGGGGACCTCGCAGTTAATGTCATAGCAGCAAAGCTTGTGATGGAAAGCGTTGAGGTGTTCTTTACCTTGCCCTTATCGTGAAAATGTGATCTTGTTTGAACTTGGGGTGCACTTCCCTTGCCCTTGAGCCCATTGGGTCAAATTGTCCATATTTTCGATCCGCTCACGGTAGATAGAAATGCGTGGCTTTCTCCGAGCCGTGCAGAGCAGGAGGAATCCTCTTGTGTCGGCTCCTGATTCCAGCCTGGCAGAGGAACCAGCGCGATTCCAGATGGCTCCAGACTGACGGAATCTGCTGGGACTTTCCTCTTGCAGAAGGGCTGGCCCCAAACATCCACTTCCATCCTCAAACAGCCACTGCGGAGCGAAGGGAAGTGTCCGAGTGTCCTGCTGTGACAAGCGGGAGATCCCACCTGGGGACCCTGTGCTGGCCCTGTGCTCTGAGTGCCCCAGATGCCACGTTTGCTGGAGCAGGAGCAGAGCCACGGGGCTGGCCATGGTGACACGTGGGGACACGAGGCCACAGAAGAGCATCCTTTGAGGTGGCAACGAGGTGCCCCACGTCTCCATCATGTCCCAGCCGTGAGATGTCCCGTGGGACCGGCTCAGCTTTACTCTTCGGGGCTGAAGGAGCAAAGCCGAGGCCAGCTGGGCCGTGAGCCACAGCACGCGCTTCAGCAAGCTGCATTCCTGGCTTTATTAGTCGTGTGTAAGTTAAATTTGGGTTCATTTGGATGCGAGTCTATGGGCCGTTTAGGGGTGCCTGGACAGGGATTGAGGCAGGGATTCAATCAGCAGCGTTTGGACGAGACCAGATCAGAGCAAACCCTGATGGATCCGGGTCAGAACAAACCCAATCGCCGCCGTTTTCCCCCTTTCCCGGGGCTGCAAAAACATCCCCTAATTCCATACGTGTGTGAGAGGCATTACTGAGCAGGATAAAGGGACTCCCGTGGGAATGGAGAGCAGAAGGACTGCGCTGCGGCCCGCGGCATGCACCGAGGTGCCCGTCCTGATAAGCCGCTACCCGGCCCTGCTCGAGCCGAAGCTCCCGTCGGCGCGGAGCATTTCCAGCCCCGGAGCTTGGGATCGCAGTTGCAACATTCCTTTTGTTTTCTAGGAATTTGACTCCACCAAGGAGGGAAACCACAGGGAAATTGCTTCAGTGTGCGCTCTAGATGGGGAGAGGAGGGATGGGGCTCCGGCGTGATGTATAATGCACACAGGCAAGGCTTTAAAAAGCCCCCTTTTATTTAAACCTAAGGAAAGGGACTTTTTTTTGCTCTTTAGCTTGGCAGGCAGCAGCAGCCACGCTGAGCCCAGGCAAGGCCAGATCAAAGCCAGGCAAGTCCGCTGTGAAAAATCAAGCGCTGGACATTTATTAAGATTTTATTCATAAAATAACCCTGCAGCGAGTGCAGTGGGATTTCGCCGTGAAACTCTGGACGTGGAAGCTGCCTTATTTCGAATGAAAATTTCCTCTTTCTGCTGCCAGGAGTAAAGCAGTCCCTCCATTTCCTGCAAAATCCAGATCGGGGACACAAACACCTTTATTGTTGCCCTCACATGGGCCGGGGTTTCTCTGCAGCGCTGGAGTCATCATCTCCTTGCGCTCTCCAGGCAGATGCAAGAGAGAAGAGCTGCGTATTCCTGCCCCAGGGAGACTCTCCGGACATTATTCTCTTGTCCCTTGGTTGGATTCGAGACCTCTCCGTTTTCCAACCTTTTCATTTGAGGCTCTTTTCTCCCCTTTATGAAGCTCTCGCACAGAAGTTTAACTTGGCAGCGGCGCCGGAACAGATGGAGAACACTGGACCAGCTCCCCACATCCCAGCGACTCCTGCTCAGGGCTGCAGGGAGGGTTTCCAGGCATCTTCCCGCTTACATGGACTTGGGGAGCTGCCAAGGAAAAGCCTAAAAAACCAGTTTTCAGATAGAGGAGCTGAAACTTTCTTTAGGGGAGCAGCAACGGTTGAAACTCTCCAGACGGGCCACCATGTGAGGGAGATGTCCCCAAATCTACCAGCTCCATGTGGACTAGCTTTCCAGGGAAAAAAAACAGGTTAACTTTAGGGAAAGTTGGGATAGCCTTTCCTGCGACTCACCTGGTGAAGGTGTTGGGATGGTGAAACCCAATTAGTTTATCCTAAGATTAAAATGTAAAATTAAAACCAGGGAGAGCCCTGCCTGCTTTTCAAGGATATCCACGCATTTTAGGGTCCTGCCATGAGCAAGACGCGGGTTGGAGTCATTCCTCTGCGGAAAACATCCTTATTATTCCTTTCTGTACAAACAAGCGGAGCAGAAACACGTCGAGGCTGTGAACACTGGTCACAATCCAAAGCTGGAGCAGCCGGTTGGCACGAGGACGCACACAACAAATGAGCGAACGCATCGAAATGCAGAAGTGCAGGTGGGAAGTGAGGGCAGGAGTTCTCACTTTAACTATTTTAATATTTGTCTTTTGGCAACAAGCAGCACAAGGCAGATATTAGTTAAAAAGCACAGCAAGGAGCACAACTTGATAAAGGTTGCAAGCCGATCTGACGTTGCCAGGGGTAGAACTTTTCTGTGGGGAGAAAATTTTCTGAAAAAAAAAAGAGGTTCTGGAACCATCTGCAAATTCTTTCAATTAAAACAAAGCAGGCCATAACATGGACTTTTTGGGAATTCAGAACTTTAATTTTGATATTTCTTAAGGTTTTTTCCCTTTTTTTGCTTTCTAAAGAAGCATAAGCCAGACGGGATGCACCCACGGGTGCTGCTGGAGCTGACGAGCATCACCGGGGGTGGCTTGCGATCGCCTTTGAAAACCAACTGCATCCTGGGCATTCCCAGGAAATTCCCACGTTCCCAGGAAAACCAACCGCATCCCAGGCTGCATTAGCGAGAGAGCAGCCAGCTGGTCCAGGGCAGCGATTCCTCCCCTCTCTCCGGCACTCGTAGCACATCTGGACACTGTCTCTCGTTCCCGGCTCTGCGGCACAGGAAAGTCGCTGATATTCCGTGAACAGGGAGCTGGAACGGCGCTCGACTCCTCTTCGCACAACCGAAGCCCAGTGTCATGGACCACAAAGCAGGAAATTCAGCTCCGTGTTCTCGCTGCGGTAAATTGTAATGTTGGAGCTTGAGCGTTTCCCTGAACCTGCCGCCCACTCCCTGTGTTGTACCATGAGAAGGGAGCAGCAGGCGGGTGGTAATATGGAATATGGAAGGTCCTTGTCCTGGAATGATCACACAGTGTGGACCACATCAGGATGCTCCAATTCTTCCTGCCCCAGAACACGGCAGTGACATCTAAACTGGACCAGGACCTCCCTTATCCCCTGAACAGAACATGGTATCGGGCTGGAATAGTGCTCACCGACCTGCTCCCAAACTGCGCTCAAGCGATTTTTCCATCTGGACAAGGCTAGTGGGCTCTCTGCTTACAATCCTGTAGCTTTGGGATGAATTTGAAGTAGATTACTGGAAAAAAAAAGACCAAAAGTAACGAGAAAAGCCGTGTGTTGTTCAGTGTTTACTCAATGACATCCACCAGTTCCAAGCGGCTAGACGGTGGAAGGATTCAAGATTCCCGTCTTTAAACCATGGAACTGCAGTGTGTAAGATCCTCTCCAGCAACATCCACCAACGTCTCTGTGTCTCGGGCTGTCTGGTAGAACATAATTGTCTTTCTCTTGGGAGTTGCATCATTTTTGCATCCTCTGGCCAATGTTAGGGATATTTGGTGATGTAGGGAAACAGACTTCCCTTCTTCTTCTTCTGGCTTGTGGGCAGATGGCTCGTCCGGGCCGGGTGAGCGTCCCCGTCACCTGGCTCCGTCGCGCATTAGTCTATCAGCTGATGTCATTACTTGGCCGTAGGAACTCCAGTGTCTTTAGCTCGTCGCCTGCAGGGTCTCTTTTCCAGTCCTGTGTAATGAGAGAATAAACCAAGTGCCAGCAGGAAATCTGGTTCCTTTTAACATATATAGATCCGAGCAAATAGCTTAGCTCTTGTTCGCCTTTCCTGGGAGGTGCAAGGCACTTTCTTCCCATCCCTCTTCCTGGTGCTAGCTGTGAACTAGCAACTGAAGAGAGTTTTTCTCCCCCAAAATTTACATTTTGTGTGTCGAACAGGTGATCCACGCTGTCACACGTGGAGCGGGGCTGGCACGGCTGGCCAAGGGGGACCGGAGCTCTGCTGGGCTGTCACCAGGTTGTGGTGCCTGCT
>VWPW01031884.1:0-16887 GCA_013389825.1 Crypturellus undulatus | reverse complement strand
AGCTAGAAGCAAATATCAACAAGCAGATGGAAATCACGGATAGCTGTTAGGCGGAATCAAGGTGACCAACACTCCAACACTGTATTTACAGATTCACTTTCCTTTCACTCTTTTCCCAGTGTAATGAAGCCCTGCAGCAGTTCTTCCTCCCGGAGCCCAGGGAGGAGGATGGAGCGGGACCCGCGCAGCGTGTTGGGAAGCGCCAGGCCCTGCTGACACCAGGGCACACCGGTCAGGAGCCGCTGTCCCCACGGTGCCGCTGGAGCAGTGTCCCAGCTCCTGCCCTGCACCAGGGCAATGAACATGGCCCGGGCAGGCAGGGCAGCTCCGCAGCCGGGAGCGCACGGAGGGCGCACGGGACGGCGCGCAGCAGGACCCAGCGCACGCCGCTCACACGTGAGATGTTTCCTAGGGCTCTTGACACAACGCGCTGCTTGGCAAGCTTTCTGCTAACCCTTTCGGTTGTATCAAAGGGCATCTTACATATTTCAAATTGAGTAACTTAAACACACGCCGCGACGGGATCAGCAGTTTTCCTCATGTAAAAATATTGCTGCTTCTGGGCAGAAGGTTAAAACAAATATTATGAAATGGCTCGGCCTGCCGTTTATTTCCATCTGCTAGAAACGCCGCGGCTGCAGGGCTGAGACCCCGCAGGGCAGGTTGGGCAGCCGCGGGCAGTGCCAAGTGCTGCGCTGCGGAGCGGGGCCCATGGTCGAGGGCACCGGGGCTCCTGCTGCCTGCCCTGCGGTGCCACAAGGACATTTGGCAGCAGCTGGAGGCCACCTAGCCCTGTGCAAGCAGGTGTGACACTTAACTGGGCACTCTGCTGATCAGGGGGCACACGGAGCCGCTCGTGCCACAGCACCAACTCGGCAGCGGCTCCGTCAGCCCTGGCATGGCCAGAGCAGCTTGCGGGCGCAAGGGGTGCCCGGCCGAGCGTACCCAAGCGCCAGAGGCACCCGCAGCGAGCGCCCTCGCAGGGTCCCGTCTCACCCATGGCATCACCGGCCTCATCTGGGCGCCCCGCATCCCTCCTCCTCTGCGGCTGCCAGCAGGGAGGCCGAGGGCAGCGGCACGGGGACGTTTCGGTGTGCAGGGAGTCGCTTCCACCAGGTCCATGAGGGGGTAAAACCAGTGCACAAAATGCTGCTACCCTGAGAAGTAGACAACACTGATTGCACAGGATTAGTTCCAAAATTAATGTTAAAAAAAATTCTGGCAATAAGAGAACTGCTAAAACATTCCTCATAAAACCGTAAGAGTTGGGCTTGTTTTCCTTGTGTTCAGCTAACGCCATCGCAGCCGCTCAGGACAGCAGATGCTCTAATAAGGACGAGCGAGATGCAGGGTTTGAGCAGTGACAACTCTGACAAAAGCACGTTTTGAGTCAACACTGTGGAAACGGCTACACAATTCTACAAAATCACACGTTTTTACAGCCCTCAAATATTAAATGATGCTCTAAAGCCTACGATTTATTGAGCTGCCAAACTTTTCCAAAAATTGAGTTGATTTTTATATATAAAAATATTTATTACTTAAAATATTGCCAGCTGAGATAGACACACCCACACGATAAATCAATTTTGTTTTGAAATGTAAAATGACGAGCTTACTGAATACTCAGACACTAAGCCACTATAGTGTATTATTTCTACTCAAAAATGAAGTGCAGAAATCTAATTTTAAAATATTTTCCAAAACCTGAGAATAACTCAAAATATAGTTTTGCCTGATTTAAAGCAGAACACGATTATTTTTTTTCCATCCTACCTGTTTGGAGAGCAGACCCCATCAATGGCCTATTCATGCCTCTTTTTCCCCTGTGGAGAGCATTCTGCTGTGGAAGGAAATGCCCATTTTGCCAAGCCCAGGGCAGCGGTGCCCTTGGGACTCAACAGCGCCTTCCCCATCAGCCGTGGGGGACCTGGGCCTGGCACAGCTGCAGTTTCTGGGCGCAGGAGAGGACGGAATCCCTCCTCGTCCTTCCCTCTTCCTACTTGCACAGATGGATCAAAAGCTCCTTCTCACAGATACAGCATCTGAGTTACTGTCTTCCACTTCCACGTTCATGTGACCATTAAGAAAATGAAATTTATATGTTCATCCTTTATGAGGCACACGAAGTTCAAAGCAATGCTATATATAATGCTATGGATCAGTAAGAAGCTTAGCACCACTGCTCTGCTGTGTGAACCCTCCTGCATCTAATGTGGGGGAAATCATCTATCTTCACAGCACAGCAACTTTATAACTCACCCTACCCAGCCCTACCACACATACTACCCTAGGAGAACCAATATGTGATAAATGGCATCCAAATATTTTGGAGAATCTTGGTGGCCTTTTGCCTTAACAAATGTACAGACATAAAATATTCAGTAGGGAATTCAGTTTTTAAAAGATAGATGGTCAAGAGATTAGGCGGCCAGCTTGGGCCTGCAGAAGAACCAGGTCTAGTTGTCCTTCCCAGCAGAGGATGCACTGATCACACCCAGGAACCTCAATTATGGACCAAAAGCAGGGATCAATTTGGCACTGACCACCGAACCACCGAAGCACCTAAGCACTAGGCAAAACACGTCCACCGATTCCTCAGCTTGTTGTGCGCTTGCGAGGAAGACATGCTAAGGATCCGCTAGCTGAAAATACAGGATCACAGAATTCCTACGGGTTAGCCGGGTTCTTTACGTGCCCAGCACCACGTGTCAAGCCCCCCATGAGCAGCGCACCTGCATGCCGTGCTGAAGCAGCAGCAGTACCTTCCCGGGATCCCGCAGCACCCGCTGGCGCAGCCTCCCTTCCCGCGCCGCGGCAGCAGCAGGAACGCTGCCCCAGCGCCTCTACCCCCTGGTTCTCCCCGGGGGCGTTCTGCTTCATACACCCTCTTATCACTTATGCATCTGTTTTATGTATTATTCAGTATTTCTCGTGCTCAACTCAGATGCGGCCGTATTTTATTGATGAGTGGTATATACAGAGGGATAACCGGCGAGATGCACGGGGAACCTGCGCACACTGGAGAAGTCATGCAGTTCTCTCAGTGTATGTTTTACTGAAAACAAATGTCATCTTGTACAAACAAACCTATCTACCAAAACCAAAATTAAAATAAAAATTGAGAATTAGTACTTGGTAGAATAGGGTAAGTCTTGCATACTTTTTGAGAGTATAGGCACATTTTTAAGTGAAAAACTTTGTGGTTTTGACCCTGTGATAGAACAGTGGCAGACCTCTGACTTAAGGCAAATTAGATGCTATTACTTTTATTAGTGATTATATCTGTTATTTGAATTCTCCACGTGAAGATTATTTTATTCCAGAGATATATTCTAAGGATTTTAAGAAATAGAAGCAGAGAGTGTAGAGAGAGGGGCAGGCATCTCCCACCCTTTTTTTTTTTTTTTAATTACTACAAACAAAAGGCGAAAGTTTATAAAAGCCTTGGCAAATACTTATACTGAAAGCCTTGAGGGGAATAAATACATATAAAATTAAAAAGATCTGATACATAAATGGCTATTATCAGCTTTTTTCCAGAAAAAAAAGAAAGAAAACCAAAAATGATTGAGGACATACGCCACTGAAGTGCAATAGCAGTAAAAATATTAAGGCTACTACCTTAAAGAAAGCCAATGGGATTAGTATTCCCTCCATTTTAAGGTGTGAAAAACTGAGACAGTTCAACAGCCTGATCACACAGTGAGCAAAAACTACAGCGAGTTCCCACGCCTGAGCTGCAAAGAGTCGCTGGCGGCGCAGGAGAGCTCCCGGCCAGCCCCCGGCCCACCTGCCTTCCCGGGATGCGGCTCCCAAAGGAACCCCAGCTCTGCGGCAAGCCCAGTAAAAGCCAAGAACTGGGAGACACCCGGCACGAACAGCACATTGTCACGGGCACCTCCTTCCAAACCACCCTCTGCGAAATGCTGATGCTGAGAAGCTTCAGTGCCTGTCTCCAGAGCTGTTCTACAGTCCCATTTTACAGCTCGGGTCCCACCGGCAGGCAGGACAGACGGGAAATCCAGAGCAGCAGCGACACAGCCCTCAAATCGGGCGGAGAGGCTGCGTTTTGAGCAGTCGCGCCAGCAGCCTCCGAGAGCCACAGCCTCGGCACACGCATGGAGCGCGGCTCTGCGGCTCTCGCTGGCCGCTCACGGAACACGAAGGTCTGGTCTTCCTCAGTGGGTACAGACTACGTGACATTCCCCACCTCCCTGGTGAAAATGCCCTCTGCAAGCATGCTGAAGGACAGAGGGAAGCGCTCCGAGGCCCGCGGCCGCTTCCCAGGACATGTACCGTGGGAGAGGGTCCAGCTCACACGGAGCGTCGGCTGTCCGGAGCGTGGGCACGGGCAGCCCGACCTCAGTGCTAGCGCACTCCTGCAGCGGCACCTGCGCAGCAGCAGCAGCACCAGCTCACGGCCACGCAACCCGCTCACGGGCACCGCGATGGAGCCTCCTGCCCATCGCCCCACGGGGCTCCGCTCCCTCCTGCAAACCAGCCAGCAGCCCCGCGCTGAGAGCACAGCAAACAGGATGCCCAGCTCGAGAANAGCGTGGGCACGGGCAGCCCGACCTCAGTGCTAGCGCACTCCTGCAGCAGCACCCGTGCAGCAGCAGCACCAGCAGCTCACTGCCACGCAACCCGCTCACGGGCACCGCGACGGAGCCTCCTGCCCACCGCCCCACGGGGCTCCGCTCCCTCCTGCAAACCAGCCAGCAGCCCCGCGCTGAGAACACAAACACGATGCCCGGCTCGAGAAGTGACCAGACGTGTCAGCAATTAAGTTTGTCTTTAAAACTGACACCGAGTTCACCAAAATAAAAGAACGGGACATTATTTCCATTTGTAACCTGCCCTTTTTAGCCAGACTTTAAATCAGGCTTCGATAACTAGATCCTATAAATGTCCAACTAATCAAGGACTCATTTCGTCTGAGGTAATCACAGTGTTACTTCTATACAACAAGAGTACAAATATACAGAACCCTTTGCCATTTGCCAAACTTCTCTTTTCATCCCAAACAAATTTTTAGCTTCGGCTTGTTGACTCACATAAAATTAATAACTATAGTGAACGGTACAAGAACATTTACAATACAGAACGTTTCAGTACAAACACATACCCACAGAAACTTGGGAAAAATAATCTTGAGATCTAAAATACTGTTCTTATACCTCTGACTTATTTAAAAACCTTAAACAATCCGTTAGAAGAAAATAACATTGCAAGTGACAAACTGATGTGTTACCTAATGATACACCTTATGTATGTAGGATTTGACCTCTTCAGCACAAAACAAAAAAATCCTGCAGAGAATCTAGTGTTCCCTGGGTAAACTGGGATTATTACTTATATATGACTTACTCGTTAATAATCAGATCTGGTGCAAAGCACAAGAGATTTCCATTTGATTGTTTATATGATCTCCATGCTAAAGCAAAAGCCATGAGGAACATCCACGAGTACTGCAGAAGGGTCATTTGGTCATCCAGATGTAAGTTTCGGAAACCTGGAAAAAATAGAAAAAATAAAGGCTGCGGCTTGGTAGTTTGGGTTGCAAAGAAAAAAATAACAAAAAGGATCATAGTTATCATCAGTACACTGAAGTATTATGAACGTATACTAACGTACTTGTATACTAATGTATATGCAATGTGTATATATATACTATTTTTAAATTTGTACTTCACAGCAATTTCTGCAACTGTGATGATACCAAAGTGACAAAAGAATACATGTCGAAATGCAATCATTTCACTCCGTCGAGTACTGTACTTTAGATTACATTTCTGGAGAAAGCAAAACAAAAGAAATTATAACAACATCAAAAAGGTTTCTTATGTGAAAGGGTTTGTTGACTGAAACAAAATGCATTTGGAAAGGGGTGCAGAATTTCAGTGCCATTTTCCAGCTCCCAGGGTTATGTGTAAATACCACTAAGGAATCCTTAGCCTATGCAAAAATTGCATATGCAGAAATTAAGCACTGCAACCACAGAACTCAAATTACGTTTTCTGGGCAGCATGACAGACTACATATGAGTTCAGAGGTTTGAATAGAAGCCTTTAGCATAACTCAGGCTTGAGCTGGTTTGAATTTCTAACTGTTGATGAAACGAAACATATAACACAAAGATATGCAAGAGCAAGCAGCATACAGAACTCTTGAACTTTGCATTACCCATTATACATGCATTTATAGACATAAATTTTCAAAGAATCTTTCAAAGTTCCACCCACAAAACAAATGCAGTCTGAAAACCCTGGATTTTTACAATCAAGGTGGCAGTTATTCCTTGGATGAATATGGAGGCTCAGATGGATATTTCTTCATAATTATTACAGATATTAGAAGGGAATGGAATATTTAAAAAAACAGATGTGTTTGGAATTATCATTGGAACTGGTGCCAGTTAAAGATGGATTAGAAAGACAGCAATTATATTTGATATAGACTACAATTCATTATCTTTCAAGAAAAGAAACAGTATTTTTTTAATTCTTAAGACAGCAGCTGACTGGACAATAAATGGTTTAGCTTCAAATTTTGATCTTATTCAACAGTATTTTAAACCGAACTTAAAGGGAATGCTTCAACTGCTCATCATCATTAACGGCTCCTAATCTTATAGGGATATACAGAATGAACAGAAGCAATGAAAGCAACAAGGAAATGTGTAAAATCTTAAAACTGGTCCCTTGAGCAAGCTTAAAACGTAGGCAGCTTTTAATTTCCAAGAGTAGTTTCTATCAAGTCCTGCCTACATTTAACAATAAAAGACTGTGCCACATTAAATCCTATTAAAGTCTCCATTCCAGGTGATTTTACTTCATTTCCTAGGGTGTCTGACATGCACAGTTCAGCAGTGCTGCCCCTGAACCCGCTCCAACAGACGGCACACAGGGCATTACTACCCACCAAAACCTGCTGCGTCTCAACACCCTCCCAAAGGGCTTCTGGCCTTGCAGACAGCAGGGACTGCATTTGCTACGTCTAAAACGCCAGCAAGGTATTTCAAAGTTATTTCACACTTACTGCACCAAATCGTGAAACATTTACACAAACCTTCCTCAGGAAAAAGCTGTTTTGAAATCCTAACTGTAGGACTTCAGGCTGCAGCACACAAAAACCAGCGCTGCATTGCTGTTAGCCTGTTTGGGGCCATATAATATAAAATAAATATTCCCATGAAAAGGAACTTCAGTAGTCAAAATGGACTATAGAGAGATATGAGAAGAACAGTTTCTATTAATAAAATTAAGTATAAGAATGGCTTTTCATGAATAGTATGTTCTATCACAAAGGGTTTGCCTATGAGTAACAATTCAGAGGAAAAGATGAATGCGAAACAGCTGGCTAAAAATGACCTCTGAATTTGTATTTCAGAACAGCAGAGTGTCTCCTCACCAGCTACCTAGAAGTGTGAAGCTCCTCTAAGGCGGGCTTGGCTAATCCAGAGCTCTGCCCCCTCGGAGAAGAGCCCTGGGGGGCAGACACCTCTCCAGGCAATCTCCGCTGGCCATGCGGATTTGGGTCTAGTCTTTCTTTTCCAGGATTAAAAAAAATCTTGTCGGTAGGTTTATTTCCTCCTCCTCAAAGAGGCCACGATGTAAAATGGGAGAACACAATTGTTGGTCGCACTTCTCTGTGTGCTGGCAGACCTCTTACGTGGTGCGTGTTGGGCCACACGTGCGTGATCAAAGTGTGTGGGGAACAGAGCTGAGAGCACCGACGAGAGCGAAGGTGGGAAGAGTATTTCTTGTCCCTGTGCTGTCAGTAATAGACTGATCTTCACTGTGACTGTGGTCTTGACCTTCCCCACACACACACCGTACACACTGCGTCCAAGGTTGAGATTTGCCACCCTTCNAAGGTGGAAAGGGTATTTCTTGTCTCTGTGCTGTCAGTAATAGACTGATCTTCACTGTGACTGTGGCCTTGACCTTCCCCACACACACACACACACCGTACACACTGTGTCCAAGGCTGCGATTTTCCACCCTTCCCCTGCAAGGCAATTGTGAATCCTGCCTTCGCATGGGAGACGCAGCAGCAGCATCCCTGCCTGCTTCCCCGTGACAGCCCCTTTAATAGTGTGGTGCCAATTCTGGAGAGAAAATGAACATCTTGACTTCCCCTCCGGAGCTGCACACTCGAATGACTATTCCCAGTCACGAAAAAAATTACAGATATGCTGACGGGTGGGAAGAAAGAACCGTCCACGACCACAGCCCCAGGGAAGTCAGTATGAAGGACGGTACTGCAGCACTCTGTGAAAGTCATGAGAAACCTTCTGCTAAAAAATAATGAAGAAATATTTAACAGAAAATGGAATTAGGTGGAACTAGAGCTAATTAAAAGCTCAGGTATTACTGGAACTTTATCTGTGAAGGCCTCGAAAGACACCAGATACAGACTGTTAACTGTAATGAAATATTGCATTTCTGCATGACCGTATTTGCGCGTTACCTGGTATGGCCTTTGCCCACTTGACGGCAGCTACGACCTGGCGGCCGCCGAGCATGTTGAGCGTGGACAGGATGCGCCAGCTGGAGTCGGGCAGGGTGCTGTCGTAGCCCGAGTAGAGCACCTCGGGCTCGATGACCTCCAGCAGCGACACGAGCGTGGGCGTCAGCTGCGGCAGCGACGCGGGGACGATGCTCTTGCTGCCCGAGCCCTCGGCGGCGTCCCTCGCGCCCGGCACGCTCGCCTGCTGAATTCCTTTGATCTTCTTCTTCGTTTTCCGAGCTGGGAAAGTTTGGGGAAGTCACGGTTAGATAATGGAAAGTAACCACGAAGTAGCAAAAAGACCAAGCGCTGTCTTGATTTTCCTGAAATTTTTAAAGCATTTTTTAATATAAAACTGTAAATAACTTATCTTGAATGCCAACTGAATACCCTGTGAAAGTACTTTATGGTTCAATAAAAGGCACGTTTCCACTCATGTTTCAAACTCTTAAGTAAGGTTTGTAGAGGGGCCTGCTCTTCTTTGCAAAGAAGATTTCAATAAGCCTCACGACACCTGTTTCGAAATGCTTGTCGGATCAGACGCTTTATAATTTCCTTAATATAGTAGCAATAGAAACTGTGTAGAAGAAAGGAAAGAATATAGGCAAGGGTGGGAAGTTAGTGAATCTCTGGAGCCAGGGAAAACATTTTTGGGAAAGTACTGGGCAGAAGCAGACTTTTTCTTGCCAACTCCCCTGCATATAAATCACTGCTGCAGTAATTAAACCATAAAATTCATATGCCAAATAAATAAAACATCACACAGGGATGTTAGCTGTAAACTAGAGAAAGTTGAAGCAACAATTTATAAGCAGATTGTCAAATAATAGAATCTCCTACTTGGCTTTCAGCTCTCTTGGATGTAGCCTGCAGAAGTGAACATACAATTTAACTGAGACTAAAATACAACCGTATTCTTTTCCTATGTCTACATTAATTAACGATTTCTATTCTGGAATTTCAAAGACAGACTCAGCCACACAGAAAGTATCATGTAATGTGGTTCCTCTGTAAGAACATAAGATTCAATGACGAATGCAGTATCTCTAATTATCATAAATGTATCACCTTTGTAGAGTAACAGAAAATACCATCTCCCTCCTGACCCCTGGTTAGGACAGAATTTCCAGAAACTCAATTGCTAAAGATAACAAATTCTCTATGGACCTTGCAGAAATTGCAGTTCTCCAAGGTTCATACACTGGCCACACTTGCATAGATTTTCATGGGGGAAGAGCAAAAGTCATTTCCTTGGAGCTTCCTGTTATTCCTGTCTAAATATTGGAATTGCTGCTCCTAAATCTACATTATCCTTATTCTCAAATGAACTGTTTTGACTTAAATTTACAAACACACCCTCAGCTTAATACTGACACCTGGGAGGGAAAATTTCCAGCCTAGAAAGTCTGGAAAATTATAATCCAAAGAAACAGATCTGATAAAGAAGTGTTATGCCAGAATTTATTAGGCTATGCAACTAGAGCTGACTTACATATATAGCTATAAGTCTTGGAAAAGCAGGTTGAGATAGCACATTTCTTTCTCACTTCTTTTCAACTATAAAAATAGTACAAATTTCAAGCCAACTCCTTAAGGCAAATTACAGAAGATAAACCAAAGAGATAAACCCAGCAGGGAAATCAAAGTAGCCAAAAATTTTTATTAGGCAAATAGCAAACAAAGCGCTGGCAGCGCAGACCCGTGCGGATCCCCAGCGTGCCACGGCGCTTCCCGGGGCACAACGGGAAGGACTAGACCGGCTCCGAACGCTGGATGAGATGTCGGCTCCGAGGCAGAGCCAGCCCGTCTCTGGGGACATTAACAAGGAACCCCTAAAACGAGAGTTCACAGAAACACAGGCTGGGGTAGGAAATCCCATGATTCTACCGCATAGACCCCTGGTACTCGCAGCTTGATAGCTGTGTGCTTTTCCATTCCTCCTTCCCCTACAAATGTCAAAAAAAGCACAGAACAGAAACGGGGAAGTTTCACAAAAGAGCGCTAAAGAGGGTCAAAAATACGACACATGACTAAAATGATTAGAAAATGATCAAGTACCAAGTTTTGGTGCATAAAGCACCATTTCTGTCTCAGCGCAAGAAGAGATAAGATGTAAATGATGACACGGTAGCTTTAAAACAGCAGCAGGCGGTACTGCACACACCGGCCAGATGTGAGAATCGCTGCTCGGTTTGCTGCGGACGTCAGAAAGTCCCATCCACTCAGAGCGCAACCAGACAGACTGGGAAGCGCAGCAGCAGCGGAGCAGAACCGAGAGCCAGGGAGCCCCGCGGCGAGGACGGCCGGGAGGAGGGATGCTGCTGCGGGAGACGGGCCGAGCGTGAGGGACCTTCAGACCCGCGCGCCAGGACCATGCCCACCTCCTGCTATTCATTAACTGGGTGCTTAGAATCATTATTTGAGAGCTGCTCCAAGTGCGTCTTTATGCATCTAGGATACACTTGATTGCTTTTCAAAAGAGAAATTACTGTCTGAAAAGTATGCAAATTTGTAAATTTAATTATTATCTTCTAAACAGTAATTCTTGAACTGTGATCCTAAAATACTCAAGATAAAAGGAACACTAACTTCTTTGGGTCTGTTCTGCACTTTCTGCTACCTCTCACTTTTCTCCTACTTCTCCTGTACAACCAACTTACCATCTGCTCAGATTTGCCTGCTAAATCACTGCTTTCATAATTCTCTCCTCTTCACCACTGCATACTATCTTGGGTTCTTCCAGTTTTTGCACTGCCGAGTTTCTAGGTCCCTTTCCCCTGTCAGTCAAAAAGCGATTTCTTTTTTGCTTTTTCCAACAACATATATAATCTTCCTCCTCCAGAAAAATCAGTATTCCCTAGCACTCTGCGTGCCAAGACTGAGGAGGCAAAGTTTAGTTGGAAGGGCTCCAAACTACACATGGAAAAGCAGCGTTCAACTCTCATCTTCCTTGGTGCAGAGGCAGCTCAAGCCCCATGTCCTGCATTCCTGGGGCCTTTCTGGGCTCTACCTGCTTTACAAAGAGTTCACGGCCACTCACAGAGCAATGCAAAGGCTTAGTATCAAGTACCACACATATAAGATGCTTTACTCGACTAGCGTGATTTACACCTCTGAGGTTCTTCAATATACTTATTTTTTAACTAAGAAGAAGTTTGGGTAAGGTGCAGGGAAGCCCCGCTCCAGCCCGGGGCTGGCCCTGCCGCTCGGGGAAGCACAGGGGTCCCCGGCGTGCGGTCCGGCTCCGCCGAGATGCTCCTGCGCGGCCTCGCTTCCCTTTGGAGCGCTTCTTTGGGAATACGTTTTGGCTGTTAAGAGTCACACCCTTCCTTTCCTGTGTGCACATCACATATAATGTAGAAACAAACCAGCTCACCCCCGAATCCATGCTCCAGAGCACGGGATTCATTCATTAGCATGGGATACGAGGGGAGGCCTACAGCCTGCGGGCTTTTCCCTTCTGCCTTACAGGAGGGGCACGTAGAGCCACCTGCAGGGCAGCAAAACTGATGACTCATCAGCTTCAGAGAAGTTAAAGCAGGAAAGAGGAAGAAAAAATGTGCTAACGTAGACTCTTGTGTGAGCATTCCCTCCTCAACACAGCTTTGCACTTGCTATTTACCACAGAGCTGTGGTTTTGCTGAAATGAAAACTCGGTTTATATTTGCCACTAACAAACATATTTCTGAGATTTTAATGTTATCTGACAATTTTGACTGTCAGGTATCCCCAAGATAACCATGTGAGGAAGTACTGTACCAATTGCTGCAGCTCACGGGAAAAACTCGAGCATAAAAGGCATCCTGCACCAGGCAGGACGTCTTGTGCCGTTTTACAACCGCTGCTTCATCTCCGGTTGCCGTGGTCTCCAGCTTCTCACTAGCCATCCTGGACTTGGCAGAGAGCAGGTAACACAGTGTATTTGTATGTGTTTACTAGAGAGATTCTGAGAGACGTTCGAGAACCAGAGCCCGCAGCCTGATCAACAAGACCTTCCTTTTCTTCGGTTTGAGGCAGAGGTCCAGGCCCAACACAGGGCTCTGGGCTCCCTGTTCCATGTTCTGCAGTCCCAGGGCTCCCTCCCAGGGCTCCCTGCAGGCTTCTCCCAGCTCCGCTGCCCAGGTTGAGGGCAGGAGAAAGCAGGACATGGATCTGTGCTGACAGGACACAGAATGAGCCCTATTTTTCATGGATGACTCACTCATACTGAACATACTGAGAGATAGATCTACTGAGCAAATACATGGAAGTACAGGAGAAACCTGGATTTCTAAATGATGATTATTCATACCGTAAAATCTGATATGCACTTTTAACACCTTAAAATGCTGCTCAAATGCTTGGTTTAGCTTCAGGAGCAGCACAGCCCCCACTATATACGACACAAAAGTAAGAAATGGACTTCACCATTTTCAAGTTACCTTCCAGGTTCATGCCCGCCTGGAGACATTTCCGGTAGCGGCACGCTGGGCAGTTCTTCCTCCGGATCTTGTCGATAATGCAGTCGTTCCTCCCAGCGCACAGGTAGTTGTGCTGCCCTGTGCGCACAGAAACAACCAACCAGTTAGGAGGCAGCAGCCATGTGATTTCCTACTTCGAAATACGCAACACCATTCTATATTTACACACCAAAGCCAATAAATGTAGGAAGAAATCTTTTATTTTGCTATTTGTCAATGGACAAATTCATTTAAAAACAACTTCTCTTCCAGTTTCCCAAAGCTATCCTCTAAGGGGCAACCTCTAAATACTTCCACGAGAGATGTAATACATCTCCAACACATTTTACAAGCATTACTTGCAAAGTTTCTGCAGATATTTAGACACAACTTTCATAATTTAACAGTCAAGGAACCTCCTTGTTGGTTTTAGAGGCTGGAATGGAAAAACTTAACTTCATTGGCATTTCTATGGATCCATAGATTCAGAGTGGCATAGAAATCTGGCAAACAGAACTAAAAAAAATGAATTTCTTAGCTCTTAAGAGTAGGGCAATAGCAGACAAGAATGTTACTGATTCTCAATCGTATGAATAGCTGTCCCAAAATAAGGTACTGCAGAAAAAGATCTTATTAAAGATCTTTTTGCATCAGAGGATCAGAAAAGCAGGTGTTTTCACACGTTTGGTGGGGATAAAGCTAATGCCTACGCTTTTACACTGTGTTTCACAGCCCTGATAGAACAACAGTGAGAGAAACAAAAACATCTTCCAAGTACTGAGCTAGGAACAACAGAACCCAACTGCTGTTCTAAGAATTTTCTTGCTGAAGAGCTCGATTATGGGATTTGTTTCAAAGCAGCTGTGAAAACTGTGGCTATGCAAAGACCATTGCTATGGCTTTAGTCAAGCTTCTTTCCAGGGAAGTGTTTCAAGTCTGACATTCCAAGGAAGCCCTGAGCGTTCTCCTAAATGAACCTCCATAGCCTTTTTATTTAAGATCAGACATTACCAAGCCTTTTATAATTTTGATATTCTACGATAAAATAGAGAACGGAAAGGCAAATCATTGCTCTGTTTACCATTACTAGTGTATTACTACATATAAAGCAAATATCCTTGTATACACACGTGAAGCAAACACACAAATATTTGTAATCCCTGCAGCAGAGCAGGGAGTATCATTTCCCATTTCACAAACATGTTTTATTCAGATCATGGTAGAGTAAATAATGTAAATACAGGTGCTTCAGCTCTAGATTTTTTTTCTTGCTAGAAGGCTTCATCTTCATGAAAGGACGGGTTTCTTAATTTTTCACATTTACTAGCTGGCCATTCCTGCCTTTAGAGGAAGATTGTTTTATTTCTTTATGTTAGATCACATTAGAGCCTTCTTGCCATACCAGCATTTGTGAAGGAAGAAGCGAAGCCGGTTCCTCATCCTGCTGCCCTGTGAACGCTGCCCGGACGCACCAGCTGCGCAGAATGAACCCACTTAGACTTGCTGCTCGAAGGCAGGCCAAGACGCCCACCAAATAAACCAAATAACAGGGTGCTAAACCCTGGGAGCGGGCAAGCGGGGACGTTCCCAGGATAAGTCACTGCAGATACCAGTGGCGTCTCATCACTAATAGAGCTGGGAAACCGGAGGGCTGCTTCTGATGTATCCTGATACACCCTTGTCAAGCAGTTTCCCTTCCTTCACGTGAAATCCAGTTGCAAAAATGGTTACAAAAAATTAAACAGTCTGATTCGCTTCAGAACATCCACTAGCAACTGTGTCAAAGGGCATGAGACAAGAAACCTCGTAGAAGATTTTTGTAACTAACGATGACATAATTTTGGGATAGAGGAATCACTGTCACCGCAGAGTCACTGCGAAGGTACTTTGCAGTTTGCCTGCATGCAGTTTGAAGCAGTCGGGCACGGAGGTGCAACCTTGTTCATTACATAATGGCTACCTATGCAGCTCCGAAATCATATGCTGCTTAGTCTGCTGTTCACAGGACAGCGTCACGTTTAGTTTTTCAACATTTTTATTTTCTAGAGTGATTTTCCTCTTGTTATAGACAGGAATCTCAATGGTCCAAAATGACACACACATTTCTGTTATCCCTAGTGTATCACACATGAACATTTATGTAATGGAGTTGGTATTGCTTAGAGCAAAAAAGGTACAATTTTCATGATCATGCATATGGGATATTTACCAAGTTTCCTGTATGGTGTTATAGAAAAAGCAGAACACATTAAAATTAAACCCCACCAACTTCCCAAGTCCTGTCCCCTGCACGGAGACACGTATCTGTGTATAAACAGGACACATAAACAAAAACAAGGCAGTCAAAGAAAAGGAAAGAAACAAGCAGCCACGGTAACAATACCTCCTCTTATCCTGCGAGTGAATGGCGGTATTTTATAAATGTAAATGCAATCTATGCTTCAGATAATCACACCATTATCAATGGTATTTTACTATGAAAAGAGCAGTGATAGAATGCTTGGGGCTTTCCAGTAGGATTCTACCAATTACATGGATTCCACTGAAGGTATTAGACTGTTCAAAACAAATTGTTTTCACATATGTGGATTTTACGTTTTAACTAGCATTTCCTTAAAGGCGGATCTCACCTTCCACTGCTCTTTTGAAGAACACTTTGCAGCTGCCGCACGTCAGAACCCCGTAGTGGCACCCCGAGGCCTCGTCAGAGCACACCAGACAGAGCTTGGGAGGTGGTCCCGCCGCCGCCGCCGTCGTGGATGGAGAAGAGCTTACATCTGATCTCATGCCAGGGCTAGGAAAAAGCAGAGATACCTGCAGTTAAAATCCACGGAATAGTCAAACACACTATCCATCTCTAACAGAAACTGTCTTTATTGTCCGCACTGAAAGTTCTGCACACAGGTAAACTGTCTGACCGCGCACACAGGAGGAGTTAGGGTGCTGACTGCCCTTTCTGCTGGACACCCCATGGTACAAACAGCCCACGGCTGCCAGCGCAGGGCAGGAGCTGCGGCTGGTGCTCCCGGCCCTGCGGGCAGTGCAATGCCTGCCGCCGCGGCTCCTCATGGGCTTGTACAATGTGTAAACCATTTCAGCAAAGTGTCTACACTGTGTGCTCTTCTCTTGCACAGAAAACGCTGTCCAAAGGGGCTCCAGCTCCAGAAAATCCGCATGGCTGGACCTGGGCAGGCGTCCCTGTTCCAGGGTGAGGAGCGAACGTGAGCGGGCGCTGGCTCCTGCGCTGAAACGACCTTTTCCCTCTCAAGAAACTCTGAGCAGCCTTGGTCACACAAGCAGACACATGCACAAACCATCCTCCAACCACCATCCTCCAACACACACAAAAACCGAGCATGCAGCCCAAATGAGAACGCCCGAACGCTTCAACAAATTTCAAATTTTGATGAATACAGGACAGAGAAAAGTGAAAATGAATNGAAAGAGAAAAATAAAAAGGAATGGGGGTAGAGGAAAAAAAAAAAAAAAAGAAAAAAATAAGCCTGTATAGGCACATAGAAACATCAGGTACCTGCACAAAAATAAAGCCAAAAAACTCAAGCCCCCCAAAAGCAGAGACTGAGACAACGGGGAGAAAAGGTGCCCTGACTCCAGCAAAGGCAGCAAAGTGGCCGAGAAGCCAGAGAGCAGCACAAGGGGCTGCACCGAGCTGGGAGAGGGGCCATGGCAGGAGGAGCGAGGAAGAGAGAACAGGTCTAACGCCCGGAGCGGGGCTGGGAGCAGAGCGGGTCTAACGCCCAGCCAGAGCAGCGGCTGTTTCATGGCTCTAATCAGGCCTGCAATCCACATGACGGATCTTGTGTTTTCTCATTATTTACTCCTCTTTTAGACAGTAAAACGCTCTGCACCCAGAACTACAGGGAAAGAATGTCAAGGCTGCACAGCGAAGCACTCAACATGGAAGCCAGCGCAG
>VWPW01031883.1:293709-353806 GCA_013389825.1 Crypturellus undulatus | reverse complement strand
CTGGATGGAGGAAGGGGGGCCACGGTACGGCCTGCCCCAAGCTGCCTGCCAGCTTCAGACTGCAGCGGGAACAGAGTGCGTGGAGCAGCTGAACAAGCCTGCTGTTCAATGCCCCAGAAATGCTGCACTCTTCCAGGTCCAGAGCTTAACACCAGCAAGAACCCCTAGTCATTGCACCACTTTTATTGGGGTAAGGGGGGAGGCCAAGTTTGGTGCAAGATGCTACTGGCCAATAGGCTGGGAAACAGTTGTGTTCTCCACCGCTGAGCACGACAGTGCTGCAGAAACAGTGTGAGATCAGCAGTTGGGTTTTCAAAGTAAACTATGTCTGCTTGTGGTCAGGGAGGCATCTGGGAATCTTGGCAGTGACTCAGGCAGTTCCTATAGGAGTGGCCGTAGATACCACTGGCATCGCAAATTGATGGTAACAGAGAAACAAATGAAAACTAATCCTAGGTGACTTAGTTCCCATTTCCTGACTTCCTGCCGCAGGACAGTCCTTCAGTTCTCACTGATGTGAGCGATGTGTGTGTGTGTCTATATGAAGTAGTTCAAGCACACGGATACGCTACTGCATAAACTCCCTCCCGAGGGTGCAGGTGTGCAACCCTGCTGCCCAAAGCGGCCCGAGCGCGCGGAGGCCGCAGGCGTTTGCTGCAGCGGCTGCCCCGGCGCAGCAGGCCCAGCCGAGCGGGAGCCCCGTGGCAGCCGGACACCCGCAGCGCGGTGCTGGCCACGGGCGCGGGGCAGGGGGCAGCGACTGACGGCAGCCACATGACCCACGGGTTGTGTGCAGAGATGCTCCTTGGTAAGTCAAATGGCAAGAAAAAGCAGCTCGGCAGCACGTTCACTTTGTTGGCAGTAGAATAGGCTATTATTGGGGCTGGAACTGCCAAAATAACTAGGGTTTCCATAGCAAAAACAGCTTTAATTTGATTTTTTTTTTCCAGCAGTGCTGATATTTTCCTGTTCTGTTTTGAAGAAGGCTGAGCGGGAGCTCAGTCTGCCAGGGCTTCTGCTTCACCATGGGAAATAGGTTGTTACGTCCTGCCCTCCAGTGGCAGTCCAGGCCAGGCAGGCCTGCGCCACCGCACTGCCCTGCTCCAGGGAAGAGCCAGGCTGCTTTGACCCTCACCCGGTCACCTGGAAACACTCCAGGGCACACAGTCATGTTCTGGGGAACAAACCCCCCGAGGGCCCCACTGGTGATAAGTACGTGGATAAATACATGTGGATAAATACACTTCGGAGCCATCAGACCATGGACGGCCACTGCTGCGCTGCAGTCGGGAAGCCGGGGCCCGAATGGCCAGTCTGGGCAGTGCCATGTGCAGTGACCACCTCCAGGCAACCCCCGTGGGACCGTGTCCCGCAGCCTCCCCTCCTGCAGGTGGCAGCCCCACCAAGGAGCTGTGCTCAGGACCATCTCCTCATGGTGTCTCAGCGCCCTCTCCTGAGGCAGCACCAAAGGTTGGAAGTGGAGCGAGAGCTTCCCCTCAGCAGAGGGTGCAGGGAGGTGGCAGCCAGGGCCTTGCTCCATGTGGGGGGCATAGAGCAGGGGCTGCAGTCCCACCTCTCATGGTGACGGCCCAGCCAGATAACACCAGTACAGCAAAGCTGGGAGAGTTACGAGGATTTTCCACCCTGGCTGGCAGGAGCTCTGTGCAGAACTCGGCCGCCAGGGTAGTTTCGCCCCTACCCTGCGGCCACCGCAGAGGAGACTGGTGCAGCAGGAGGCTGCTGGCAGGGGCAAACGCTCCTTCACAGCTTGCCCTCCGCGTGCACGCGCTCCAGCAGCCCGCGAGGCAAGGGCGCGTGGGACCAAGCCTGGCAGAGAAACATGATGCACTTTGCTGCAAAAACACCCAGAGGCTATTTTTACACTTATTTCCTGCTGTTGAATTTAGGCTTCTCATGATCTATCAAAGACACCTGAATGCCAGACATGTATCATGTCTGCCCTGGGACATGGCCAGCCCTGGGACCCTGTCCCACCTCTTCCCTCTGCTATAGGAGTGGGGGAAAACCTACAGAGAAAAGCTGGCATCTACTGAGTTTCAGCACTCATGGCTTGGGGTGAGCGGTTCCGTCGTGTAGGAAGAGAGAATTTGCATCTAAGAATCATGTCCCAGAGATTCAGCAAGCTACAGGAGGGCAGCAGCATGGACAGAGGGCAGCTCAGTTGCGCTGTGGAAATGACAAGGTAGCATGAGGAGAGCTCATTGCATGACTCTGTGGCAGAGACACAAATGGGGTTATGTAAGGACCAAAGTATTTAGCCATGCATGCCAATGATGCATCTCTGAAAGCTTAACCAGAAACATTTCTCAATCTGCATGACATACACAAATCCTTTCACCAGGATTTTCCCTCATTCACCTTTTTTTTTTTTTTTACTGGACTTGTAGGTCTTTTATCTCATTTTGGAGGTCTCAACTGTTTCTGCAGTCAGAAATCCGTGTAATACTTGGCTTGGAAACTTCAAGGGTGCCCTCTCTTGCAGTAACAGGGGGGATTGGGAGTATGATCAGCATGAACAGAGAGGAACTGTGCCACAGATATCACTGAAGTCTTAAGCGAAGGGCCAAAGCATGTGCCCACAATAAAGATTAGACAACTCAAGTGCAGGCAACATGCTCCGCCTGTGGTGTCTATAGGAATGGGAGCACAGAGGGAAGGGGCATTTTTTTCAGTTCCTGACCCAGATGCTGAAACCGGTAAAATTCTCAAGACTGATTCTCATGCAGCCAAACAGGGTATGCTGGTATATGTGTTTGCATGTAAATGCTGCTCCTGAGACTGTGAAGTATGTTTGATGAAAGGTGCTAGATCAGCATTGCTAGCTATTTATAGACCTGCCTGTAACCACAGCCCTGGATCTGCACATTCCCCATCGCTGGGGAAGCTCAGGCCCTAGCTGAGCGCTCCTGTCTCAGCCATGCACAACGCTAACTAGCCACAGCTGCAGCTGGGGTCGGTTTTTGTTAACGCACGACAAAACTGCCCAGAGCCCTGGCTCCAGGACGGCTTTTGTTTATCTGATCTCTTTGGAGAGCCCTAGCTGCCTTTCCCGTAAGGACCAGATGGAGTAACAAAAAAAAAAAAAAAAAAAAAGAGTGAAGGCCACAAAACCCTTCTGAGTGAGTATTGTCTTGCTGTCAGCTTGAGCAGCAGAGCAGTGGCAAACCCAGCTCTTCATCAGGGACAAGTATCCTGGATCCCACAGTGGCAAGAACACGGCTCCTGGGCAAAGGCTATCGGCTCCCTTAACTGCATCGCATGTGGGAGCAGCCAGAGGTGAGTGCCAGGTGGTACCTGCCTCTGCTTTGCCACGAAGACTCAGTGCAGCAACCAGAGCCCCATCTATCGCAGAAAGCGAGCCTGGATCCACAGGGACCCAAACTGGGCTGGACTCACCATTCCCACCCCAGCCCCTTTACCAGGAACAGGAGCCACACTTTTGGCCTGGCCCCGAGAGCCTCCTATTCCCAGCCAGCTGCCAGGTTCGTGCTGCCTTCACAGACACAGGAAGGTGAAGCAGGTTTGGATCAAAAGCACAGTTTCCCCCCCCATATAACCTTTGCTAGCAGCAGAGCAGGAGAAACCTTTTGTCCTCCGCAGCCCTGAAGGAAGTGGCTGAGGTCTTCAGCATCGAGGTGGCTCCAGGTCTCCCTGGCCGGGCTCCCATGGGCTCAGCAGCTGCACGTGTGCCAGGACCATCTCCCTCTCCCCCGTGCGGCTTCCTCGCTCTGCAGAGCGCACACAGAGACCAGCTCAGCAGCTTTGCAGCGGCTTTGATTGCCCATAATTGCAGCCTACTGGGGCTGGGGATTTTTGTGGCCTAACCTTCCTGACCTCCTTGCTTGCAATGTTTCCGACATACCACCCCCATCCCCCCAACTCCTTAAATCAGGCTCAGACAGACACAGAGGGAGCATTCCCAGGAGGGAGGGAGGAAAAGATAACTTCAGAGAACGTGAGTGAGAAGGGATTTTAGGATCAAGCCCTGTGTTCTTCAGGCAAGGCTCCGAAAAATGAATAACTGTGTTTGTGTACAGATGATACCCAGACCTTGGTTGGTGCCTGGTGTCTCCAGACTGCAGGATTTGCCACGGAACCTGCTCCTCAAGACAAGCTCCAGCATCTCATCTTGCTTGGTTTTTACTTTGTTGTTCTCTAAGTTGGTTCTATTCTGTTAGGTCTTCAAGAGGGCAACAATACTGCTCAGATCTTGTCCCATGTATTAAGTAATGTTTGAGGACCAGCTCCATTGGAAATTACTCAGGATTTCTACCCAGTTATGTGAGATCAAAAGAGATTTCCAACAAATGATGTCTTGCCCTTGAATCAGCAAGGATCAAAATTCTCATACTAGAAACTGTGAAACACAACACTGTCCTGAGCAAAATAATGAGTTGGTAGCAACTCTGGCAGCCCAACTCCATGTTCTCCTTCTGACCGTAGGATGGCTGAGCTGATAAAAACCAGTCTTCAAATACTCTTATTCCCTTTCAAAATGACCCTTAGAATGAAATTCTTGGTATTTATATATTTAACCAGTAGGTATTTTTATTGTTGATTTTGAATCCATTAATGCTACATTATGTTGGATTATAAGACTTTGGCTACATCTCCCACATTTTCATGCAGGTATTACAACATTCGCAAGGTTTTCTCAGAAAAATGGAGCAGGCACTTAAAATGCATAAAGGTTATACGATTATAACATGGAAGCTGCATGTTAGTTACAGAAATTTGTACCACATGTACCAGTAACAAACCCACACCCCCATGTAGAACTTCCTTGACCTTCAATAATCGTCTTCCTCTGTCCCTCATCTCCATGGCCCAGCAGGCTGTCAGCCCACATCCCCCATTTCTGAAAACAACGTCATTTTCCAGAAAATTTTAGTACAGTACATTGTTTTTCCTTTAACAACTAAAAAAGTTTCTCCTCCACTCACCCCCACCCCCCAAAGGAATATCTATAACCTACACATTTGTTCAAGCACTTAAATGTTACAAATCTCTATTGCATTATTCAAAAATATCAGAACAGTAACAAACTTCTAAACATACTAGATGACCCTTAAATTCTCCTTCCCCCCAAACTAGAGAACTGAAAATGCTATACTGCATTATCACACTTGCATGCATGTATCCTGAGCCACCTGTATTTATTCACCTTAAGCCCCTTTTAATAAATAACTGTCCAGCAGTAACATCCAGAAGTGTGCTGTCTCCTCCAAATTAAGCTCTATATTTACAGAAGTAGGGCTGTTTTCTCAGTGAAATGTTTTTTTTTTAAAAAAAAAAAACAAGAACAAAATAACAACAATAAAAACAGCAAACATTTAAGAGAGAAAGCATATTACCAATCAAGTTTGTTTAAAGACCAACAGGAGTAAAAAGTATTAGGAGCACCAGGTGCGCATGCATCTGAACTGGTACAGTTCATGAAATAACGTCATTCATCGTTACACTCGCTCACTCAGATGAGGAACTGACTCTCCCGTTTCTCCCTTTTGCATCAAGGGCCGTCTGCTCCGCAGCCAGCTCCCCAGGTGCCAAATCATGCACGGGGGTTGAAAGCTGGCCACGAACATGCTTTGATCAATGTGGTTCTGTATCAGCTTTAATCACACGGGGGTTTTGGTCCCCACTGCTTTGCGCCTTGTGTCTTTTCATATCTGTGCTAAGAGTGAGCCAAAGGTTCCTCAAATCCTTATTTCTCATTTGGATGATGCAAAACTTTAGACACTCACTTTCTGCAGGTTTCAAATGATGCTATGAGCTTGAAAATACTGGGGAATTATCCCACATGAGAACATTTTTAATAGTGCAACTACTGTAATCACAACTGGCCTACAAGTGTATCAAAGCAAATAGATCCAAACACCCAGTCAGCAGGATTTCGTCCCTCCATTCTTTGAGCCAGTCCTCAGCTGACAGACACTAGCAGTTCTGCCTTGACTTTGGTTGGCCTGTGTTAGCTCACATCAGCTGAGGATCAAGCTCAGCAGACTACTTAACAGCAACCAGCTTCTCCTCCTGCTTTGTTACAGTGCCTGAGATCACGACACACTGACACATTTACAAAACCAAAAGGCCCTTCTGTAGCCAGTGCAGTACCTTCTGTCCCACTCACTTTGCAAAGGCAAGTCATGCTGTTTCACTTTCTTCCCTCTTTGCCTACGAACTATAACTCACATCTGCAGTGCTCCCATTGGAGAAGCTGCAGGAAAAGCCTGTTAAGACACCAAATGTCTAATTTTCCATTGTGAGGATGCTGAAAGCTCCATTTACACTGAGTGTAATTTTCCAGTCTTCCTTCTCTATTCTATCCTGATTACCTGGAACCCCAAACCAATTCTGCCTCTGCTGTACCTGCAAGTTACAGAGAAATTGTTATTTCCTGCTGTCTCTGCAAAACTAGACATATTCAAGCAAAGATTCCCCTCAACTGCAAACAAGGGATGTTGGATTGTGACAAGCCCTTCCCAAGGCAACACCTCTACTGCTACCAAAGGTGAGTCAGATTTTGCCTTCTTCAACATCAATGCAAGTCTGCAATAAGAGGTCTCTACTGCTTCCCCTTAAGAACTATATGTGGCCAAGCCAAGGCAGAATCCAGCCTGCACCATCAATTCAGCTTTACTATGAGTTACTAATTTGGCAAACAAATTTTCACCTTGTTTTATGGGCTCTGTTCCATCATGTGAGCTTCATCACTGCTGCTGAAAGACTTGGCATCTGAGACGCCTGTATGTAGCAGAGATACTGCAGAGACCTGCCCATCTCACAGGCAGCTGAACCTCAGAGGCCATATTTTACCCTGGCAAGGAGATTTGTTATTCTCTACCACTTCAATTTCTGTCTAAAAATTGTTGGCTAATTATTCTAATATGGCCAACATGAGACACTGTTACCGTCAAGTGTACATGTCTGTTAGAAGGGGACTCAGACCTAACACATTCATTTCATGTAGGCTTTCACGTGACCACTATAGCTTGAGCCAATGATCTTTGTTTGCAAAAGACCTTCCCTCATGCCCAGGTCCCCATCCTCTCCCTGGAGCAACCCATTTCCTTTCATTTGTGTGAGAAGTAGAGCTTCAATGAAAAAAAATGACACATTTTGGTTTTATCTTTCAACTGAGATAGAGATAAGCAAGTGATGACCAAGTGCTGCACTGGCTGCAAAAGGCCTTTCTATTCATGGGAGTGCTACTCCCCAATCAAATTTTATAAGGAAGAGAAACCCAACAGAAGCCTACACAGTTTCTGCACAGAAACACTTCTCCAAACAGAAATCCATTCTGAAGGACAAGATTATGCAGTCACTTCATTCAAGTGATTGAAAGAATGAGGACCGGGCTGAGTACATGCCAGTTGTCTTTTCTGTTCCTGAAGAAGTCACAGGTCAGCAAAATATGTGGGCATAAGGATGTTCATCTCGACCTGCAGGACATTTTAAGGCATGTAGAAGTGCTTTGCTGGCTCAGGCCTAAACTAGGAACAGCTCCAAGGCCAGCAGGTACCAGTGAGTGTGATTCCACTACCTGCACCAATATACATGAGGTAAGAGCATAACTCAAGAGAGCAGAGCAGTGCAAGAGCAGAGAGAGGCTCTGTGGTTCTTCCGAGTTTAGTCTTTAACAGCCCCAGCTGTGTACACACGGCATGTCACAGTGATCAGCATAGATTGATGAGAGCTTGGTGTTGTGTTCTGCATGTGGGACTTCCACGGGAAGTACTAGCGTGATTCCTATCTGTACCTATACAACTTTATATTCCTGTAGCAATAGCATGAAGAAGTCTTAAATCTGGAGTAACTGCATGATACAATTAGTGTTTTATCTTTGAGTTATGTGCCAATAACTAGCCTGATGTGCTGCATGACCATAGCTATAGAGATGGAGACATCATAACATAACATAAACAAAAATTCTACAACTATCTTAGTAATACAGCCAGCAACACCCAGTGTTCTGCAGGTCAAGATGAACCAGCACATGGATCTGCAGCCACCCTCTCCACTACTACATAGTTGGTGGTAGAGGAGAAAAACAACCTCGGGTGTAACTTGGATTCACTAGGGACTGGTCTGGTGCAACCCACGCAGGTGTTGCTTAGCAAAACACAGCTCATGGGCTGTCCCACAGTCCCGCGTCAAAAATCCCCGCCTCTGTGCGGGTGCTAACATCACTTTCAGATAGCACAGAGAGATAAAGTGAGCAGCAAGCAGCCACCATGTTTCGCAGAAACCCAACTAAACATCCTATTAGAGAGGGGAAAAGCTAGCATTGATGCCAGACACTGTTTTAGGCTCAACTATCTGCTAATGGGATCTGGGCTGTCAAAAAAAAAAAAAATCATCAAAGGATTCATATTTGAATCATCACAAGAGCATCCAGAATTTGAAAGGAAAATTCTCAATGATTAAATGGCAATGGAATTTATTCCAGTATGTTCCTGCTGTATACACAGAACACACAGTTTGCATATGGTAGCAATCATGCTTAAGATACATATGTCTTTCTTCCATTTCAGAGCATGTTTCATGCAAGTATAAACTAAACACTGAACCAAGAAGTTTTTGTCTAAATTCTGCTGATATCTGGACAAATATAATCCCAGGTCTTGTTTGGACTTTTAGAACCAGAAACCTGACCTTCAATGACTACTCTATGCAGCCAAATCTAACCACTTGAAGAGACAGCAAGTTCAACACTGCATTTCCTCAGGAGAAAAAGATACTCTTCCTCTATGCTAGATTATTAAAGCTAAGTTATTGGCACATAACCTCGTTTTACCTCACTAATTTCAACTTACATGGAAATTCCACCTGCAGAATCAGACAAAGGCAGAAAGTTATTTTTGCAACTATTACTCCCTGTTAACAGCTGGATGCAGTACTGTTGGGGAAAGAAAGCAAATTCTTCAATGAACTATGTTTAACCAACTTGCAGGTGGCAGCTATCAAAACAACTGATGCGCATGTGTCTGGCTAAAGTTATTAATGTATGATCTGACATACCAAGTCAGACAAATGTCATATGTAAATAGATCTTCAAAGGTATACATACTAAAGCTGCAGCTGTATCTAGATGATCATTTTTGGTTTGTTTCTATTTCCCATAGCTCTGAATCTATCTACTGAATGTTTACTCAGCACGTGTGGTATAAATATATTCATAGATTAAAATTGACACTTGGCAATTTTTTTCTTTTTTTCTTTTTTTTTTTTTTGCTGACCAGCAACAAATTCTGATATCTTTAACTGTAAACCAATACTCAATAAATATGCTGCGTTCAGCAAAAAGACGTGTTTTTGTCAACCTGGGTTTTGCCACACTCTAAGCCATGGGCTGGGGGGGTGGGCGTGAGGGGGGCGGTCCCGGAGGGGCTCGGGCTGGGGGCGGTCCAGGAGGTGGCTGCCTGGAAGGAGGCTGCAGAGACACGGGAGGAGAAGGGCATCTCGGAGCGTTGTTGAGAGGAACGTCCTCGTGCTTGGGCAGCTTCGGAGGGGGGCTGTAAGGAGCAGAGGTCCCGTCTGATTTCACACGAGTGAAGTTTATGCATCTTCCCTGGAGATTAAAGAAAAAAAGAGTTATTTTTCATTACAAAAATGTGTCTTGATTCAGCAGCAGCTAGCCAAAGGGGCTGTAAGTAGAAGGATCAGCCTGCACTTAGAGATCTTCATCCAGTCCCATTCTCTGGGTCCTACACATCATGTTCAGAGCATGCTGCATTAATGGACAGCACTAGAAAGCAATGCTGCTTCTCCTGGGTTTCAGAGTTGCTGCCTGTAAAGAATAGGAGTGGTTTAAGCAAAAAGGGAGCCCAGATTGCTCCTGTTTGCCCTCTCCTACCAGAGTTATGCAGAACGAGACTAAAGCCACAATTCCATAACACAGCCCCACTAGCTTTGGCAAGATCTCAAACCAAAGATACCAAAACCTTCAACCAAAACACATCTTTGCAGAGGTTCTTGTTACCCAGGTTCCAGACGGACAGCAGGACGGACACACTCTGGGTCCACGCGGGCAGTGCTGGGCAATCCTGCGCAGTAATCCCAGTCATGCTCCAAGACCTCCACCGTCTGCCTCTCTCATCCTCCCGAGGCCACTATGTTTTGTTGGCAGGTGTCACTGTCGAGGCCCACACGAGATCCTCCAGCCACCAAACGCTGTGTGTGCATGAATGCAGTGCTAGGCATCACTGTCTCCATTGCCTTGCACAGCAGATACAGGAGGAGACATTTTGCAAGCACCTGGCTGCACAAGCTTGGCAGAAGCTTTGCGCCTGCAAGCCAGAAAGACCTTTCACCGTCACATATGAAGCCTGGAGATGAAGGCTGTCTGAAGACACAGGAGTGACAACTGCCAACAGCCCACTCAGAACAACTATCACACACCTGATGAAGTGGCTAATCCCACCAGCCTAAATCCTCCCCACCTTTTTAATATAGCAGCTTTTCACACATCACTGCTGCTCTGCATCTGAAGGGCTATTCACAGCTGCCACCATCGAAAAGCACACACCACCGCTGCCTTTTTGCTCAGCTCAGCTGGAACTTGGTTTCCAAGTAACTGACTGTGGGCTGGAAGGGATGAGCCACTGGCCAGCACCCCTTCCTCCTGTGCGGTGCAGCAGCACGGTTTTGTGCACGCAGCAATCATGGCAGCAACGGCTGGTCAGCATAGAGGAGAACGTAACCTGTTTCTTTCTTTCCAGGACAAACAATAACTAGGGAAAAGCAAAGCAGTGGTTTGGTATCCGTCCCAGAAGGTCCCTTCCTCCCACTGTTCCAGGAGAGCTGCTCAGCCCCCTGCCCTGGTTGTTGGCTGCACAGGGGACACGCTCAGTAGTTCTCAGTCCCAGCTTCAGCACTAGGCTCCAACAGCAGCCTCAAAAAGGGAAAAATCCCCTTCCTAAAGGGCAAGCTTGTTACAGAGGTGTTAGTTTATGAACCAGGTTCAAAGCAACACTACACTGGGGCTGGAGCATCTGTGCATGGAAGCATCATGGAATGGAAGCCAAGCAGGATCTTGGCTACTTCTGCAACTGAGAAGAACCATCAGATCAAAAGTCAAATCAGTGCTTTGCTCCACGTTGTCGCAGGACATGAGCCCTGGGCCAGGGCTGCAGCAAGGGGCCATCCCCGTCTGTGTAAAGCAGCCCTTTTTCTTCTGCTATGTCCCATTTTATTCAAAGGACACTTTAGGCTACTAGGAAATTCAACACTATTTATTCTTCTGCAGTGAACACTACAGAAATGTTTAGCAGCTGCTCTGCAGATAATATTTAAGAAAAGTCAGCCTTGCTATTTCTAAGGTTATGAATTCAAAGCAGCTAAATCAAAAAAAGGTATTCAGAAGACAGTATCTGTATGAGAAGCAGAAGAAAAATATAAGACATAAGGCAGAACAAACTCCCTTATAGAAAATGTAAAGCTGCAAAAGAAACCCTAGTGCTTTTGCCTACAAGCCTTTCCTGCCTCCGTTCTGTCTATCTCCCAAACATCAATTCCAAATATATTCATAGTCTATAATCAAAGGGGATCCCATAAATCTGTTTGCATTACTTTCACTTCAGTTAAAGTGATAGGCGACGTCAAACTGCTGCCAGTTTCTGCCACACTCGCTGATTTGTCAGACAGATGGGTAATTTAAAGGCCATGCGCCGCATTGTGTCATGAAAAATACGGTTGCAGTGGGAGAGTCTGACAAATAAAGGCTTGGATGATCGATGTATCTGAAGTGACACTTCCTCACAAAAGATTATTAGTGTTAGCCTCCACTCTCATTTATCAACAACATTCTGCTGAATACTGGAGTAAATTCTTCTGAGCACTTCACGCCATTGATAAATCAAGGCCAAGCACTTAGCTCATGTAGGATTAACAGCCAATAGTGAGGGGGAGGCACAAATGGTTATGGTCATAAATCACAAGTTGTACTTTGAACTTATCCATCGCCCTTCATCAAAAGATTTCCAGGTTGAAGAACTGGGTTCTGTGCTTATCGCATTGCATATAAGGGAATGACACGTTTACTCTGCTGGAACATGCACACTCCTCCGGGGTCAAAAAAAAAAAAAAAATCACACAAGCTTCTTTCTTAAATAATCATTCTGTTTCTTTAAGTAACCATAGGATTTTTAATACTTTGTTTGAATGGATTAAGTAATTTCTGCTCCAGATGCACATAAATTCACTTGAATGGTGTAAAACAAGGAGAGAAATATTCAGATATTATTCCAAAGGCATCCTGCACCCTCGCTCTCCCCACACGAATCAACGCACGTGATTAGCGCGGACGGAGAGCCCTCAGCAGTGTTACCTTCTCCTGCTGGACGGCGCACTACATCCCTTTGGGAAGCGACCGAGCAGAGCCCTGGTAACGCCGCGGTGCTCTCGGACAGCCACAACAGCTGTCGGGAGCTGCTTCATTTCATGGGAAGCAGATGATCCGCGTAAACGGGGCCTGCCGGGCCCGGCCTGCGCGCGGAGCGGCTTCGCTCGGCCGCAGGAGTTCCCTCCGTCCGCGCGGTGCCAGATGGAGGGGCGCCCGCCCGCCCTCCACCTCGCATCTGCACGCTTGCCCCTGCCCATATGTCTGGCCACTTGTTCGGCCCTGGTCACGCCGCTTGCCAATCTGGCTTTTCAAAAGGTACAAATGCTGAAGCAGCGGGATGTGCCCTTGCCCGGACTCCAGCTTTTAGCCCAGCTAACGATCACGTGTCATTTGGGCACTCGGTACTCCCAAGCAGTGCCTCCTCGACCACCTAGAATGCATTTTTGTGTGTGGTTTAAGGGGGGGAAGGAAGGGAGAAAACTCTTGAAAGCCTTAACAGCTTGTTTCTCGGCTATTTTGATCATAATGCTCACCACATCTTTCCCTAGCAGCAAATCTTTTCACCCAATACACCAAGAGTATTTCAGCAAAAAGAATTTTGAAAATCCACCCTATCTGCTGTCACTAGCTGTCACCTTGCCCCATTCTTTTTAATATACATCCTTGTATTTAACAAAAATCAAATGCAGCCCTACCTGTCTATGACAGTTTTTTAGGCCACTGAAATCTGAGATTATTGTAATTTTCTCAGGTTCAAGTAAGTGGAGTCAAATTTCTCCTTTTTCTATGCTATTGGTTTTTATCTGGGCTGACTCTGTCACAGTTTGTTATAGGAATGGTTTGTCAACATTTTGCTTTGCTTCCTAAAAATCTGTCACTAGCTAAAGAATTGCAAGAAATTGCAGTTTGAAAACTTGGAAGAATAGAGCCAACTTTTTATGATACCTACAAAATGTAAGGCATATAGAACAGCGCAACTTCAGATCACAAGGCAAGAGAAGATACTTAAGAGGTAGCCTGCAGAGAAAGCCAGAGTCAGTTTAACTGGGTGAAGGGTTTGACCCAAACATCCAGAAAACAAAGGGCTGCAAAGCTTTTGTGGTCAACAAGTTTGGGTCAGGTCCGCTTTGACTTTTGTGTAAGCCAAATCTTGGAAAAAAAAAAACAGAAGACAGTGCTTAAAAGAACAAAATTTTCACAGATGCACCTAAACTGAATATCCTAAAGCATCAATAGTATGGGGATTCTGCTCACCAGATTTATAAGTGAGGCAGATTATGGATACAGTAATTTTAAAGAGAAAGAGCTGATCCAAGGAGGCCCAGCATTGCCACTATTCTGGTTCCTTGGGGTGATACCAGGCTTAGCAGCTGGCTCCCGAGGAGCCAGGGTCCATGTGAACCAGCCTCTGCTGAACGCTTCCGCGCTGCCTCATGCTGCCTGTGCGCTGGACATGTCACGGCTCATTAAAACCTTCACCAATTTCCTGGGAATTGCACTGATTACCCTGCAGCATATAGGCTGGAAATTAGTGAGCCACCAAAAATACAAGCCTGCCTGGTTTTCAGGCAGTTTCAAATAACTTTCACTGGGTACTCCTACATTTGCTACCAACACGTTGCTTTTGTGTTGAAGGATAAAGTATGGATAAGTGAGAGATTCCCACAGTAGCTATTTGGTGGCTGATCATGCTATCATAAAATATATAATTTGTATTTATACTTACATCAATCTTGATCATAATATCATTAATCATATAGTATTTTAGGCCTTAAATCATTAACTTCTAGTTTTTAATACAGCCAGATTCAGTTATTAGGTGTCAAAATAATAACTATAAGCACCATTTGTTTGCATGGGAGTCTAGAGTTAGGCTCTTTAAATATTTCCAAGTTTAAAAAAACCTTCCTTGTCAATATCTATTTTCTGGGTAATCTGTTTGTCAGTACAGAATTAACACCTTAAATGATGGCAATCCAAAGCCAGGAACAGCTGAGAGAGAAAGGTGTTGACTGACGAGAAGTGGATTTTAGAGGCTAAGATCCAACACATGAAGTATTGGTATCCAACATTCAGAATATGCTTACTATTTTCTTCAGCACTACTTTTAAAAAGGAAACTCAGTTCATCCCTTTCTTTATCCAGTGTATTATCTGGCCCCTTTATATGTAATTTGAGAACACCTCCAGTCTCGCCCTTTATCATGGACTTTTGGACCATGATTTTGGGGATTATAGATCATTCCTGTAGTGTCCCAGTCGGGGCCCTATAACTGCCTTAGGTACACGTGATAGCTCAAACGGAGGCACCAGGACAACTGTAGGCACCAGGATAATGGCGGAGGCAGCCGCAAGCTGTTTGCAGCCCAGCGCGTGACGTGGTGCTGCCAAAGGTGTCACGTACCGGGCCCCAGACGCACTTCACGCTGCAATGGGAGCTTTAACACCATTTTCAACAGGAAAGTGCAGTGATATTTGGAGGCCTAGCACCAAAGGCATGTCTGGATATTTGACACAGTTTGCAAGGACACTTTTAAAACAACTCTCATGCCTTTTCACGTACTCTGCCACTGGAACTAAGCCACCTATGAGCGCCCGTCACAGGCTCACTGTGGGAAGCACCAAGGAAACACAGCTCAAAGTCAGTCCTGGCTTCAAAGAGCCCAAGGAGCAAACAGGGAATGGCTGCTGCATACAGACCAGGAGCAGAGCACAGGCCCACAGTGGGGCACAGCAAAGCAAGGCCTTTGGTTACTCACTCATTCGGAAGTACAACCTGTTGGCCTAGCCTAGACGTGGACAAAAGTAATGCTCTGAGATATAAAAGTGTCCTTAACCATGGTGGCACTTGGTCACACCTTTAACGCTATGATGATATTGAGGCTTGCCCACACTGCTGCCCAGAACAGGAAAACTGAGGGCAGAGACGCGCTAGCCCCTCTCGGGAAGGTGAAGGAGAGCACCAAGACCTAGTGAGCTTCCTCCACCAGCCGTGGCGGGTGAGGAAGGACCAACAGCACTTCTGGCCCCCTTGATACAATCAACATGCTACTTTGGCTCTCTGATAAATAAATAAAATTAAAATAAAACCCCCAAATCAGAAAAACAAACGCTACAAGTAAAGACACGCCAACAGGCAAATGCAGGTACAGGCTGAGCTCACCAGGCCAAGGGAGTCACAGGCTGGTGAAAGCCATGATAGGGACAAGGACAGCTTGGAATTCTGAACAGGGAAAGGAGTTTGATTCAGTCTCTCACCCTGTTACAGAAACCCAAGCGATCTTGAGAAAGAATTTTATTCCTGTTGCTTCAAAGCTTTCCTGTATAAAATGGAACTTAGGGCTCTGCTTCACTCGCTAGAAGGATTTTGAGATAAAATCCTTCAAAAATTTAGGAGGCTCCAAACACCCCAGTTATGGCAGCCAAGTAGCTGAGGAGCAGGATTCACTGGGTGGCAAAGAGAAGACAGAGCACTCTGAAATACACCTTTTCTCTGAGCTTTAGATAGAATAGGTAAATCTGAAGTGTAAAGAAACATTTTAAATGGCTGTTTTTTTTTAATTCCACCAACATGCAAAAATATTTACGGACAATCCAACTGTCAGCCAAAAGACAGAGTTATTGGGAAAATGCTACCCAGATCCACTAGAAATGGAAATACAAGTAAGGTCTGTCCTGCAGTAAGGTTAATAGCTGCAGTATCCTGCACATCCCTACTCTGTAACTCTAACACGCCTGCTGCCACATTTCCAGGTAGGAACACAAGGAAAGGACAAGGTAGCATGTGACACAGAATCTACCACACATAAAGACAGGGCTACCAGTAATTTCCATCAGGCTCGATTCTGCAAGGAGCTGAATCCTGTTTCCAGCCTGGCCTTAGAAGACAACTGCAGCAAAGGCCTAAGACATCTGAAAGAATGGCCAGGATCACAGGATCTCCTGCAGGAATGCACAAAACATCACATGTCTTGGACCTTGCTGAGATTGTGGTTAAAGAAACTCACAGTGCAGATCCAATTCTGAGCCCTAAAAAACCCAAAGTAGCAAACAGACCAGAAATAGATGACTATGAGTATAAAGAAAGCTTAAGTTTAAAGGTCATACTTTATATTCACCATTGATTTCAAAGTTCCCTAGACAAAACCCCATCCAAATCTGATGGAAATATCTTTCTGAACCTGTATTTCTGTACCTAACCTAAACATGTATTCACACAGCAAAAATATATTGCCTTCCTCTTTTCTGACAACCTTTTTGGATCAGCCTTCCAATGGGAAGGAAGTGAGGAGAGACATTACCAGGTCATGTCATCTGCCCAAGGTCATCCAGCAGCTTGGGAAAAGAACTGGCATTTACAAGGTCAGGACTCATGATTCACATCCCTTGTTGTGACCACAGCACCACACATTTCCACAGTTGAATGCTGACCAGGCGGGAGTGTGGTTCAAGAAAATGAAAAAATCCACAAAAAACAGGGGCTATTTGCAAAAGGTTTTCTCTTTCCCTTAGCATATTCCGGTGAAAAGAGGTTGTATGTAGACATCACCTAGAAGGGGGAGGTCTTCAGAGCATAGCAACAGGAGCAACAAACATTTTCTGGGTGCAATAGGCCTAGCCTTGAGGTATTGGCAGCTTGCTAGAAGAAGCAAAGGAAGCCACAAAGGACCGTAACAATCCTGCTCAAGCTGTAATTAAACGTCATCGTGCTTTCCGGAGGGAATTGTTTGTCTCTTCAGGAGCAAGCAGGGACTCTAGTGTGCACAGAGGATGAGTACGAGGCTCTTTACACTGAGGGTATAAGATAATGCTGGAGACTCTCATGAGAGATTTCTGGTGAAAATGTTCATTCTTTCTTGCCTCAGCCAAAAATTAAGATCTTGGCCCATCACACAAACTGCCTCTTTGTTCCTTTGCCCAGTGTTTGGGGCCAGAAACAGAGATATAAATGCCTAAACGTGCTGTGCTTGGCTGGTCCTGAAGTGGCTCTGCTGCTACCTAGAGCAAGTAGCTCTCACTTTCCTCTCTTGCGCTGTCTTGCAGGGACTTTGCTCTCCTTGGGTAAGACTTACTCAGTTCAGTCAGTAACAGAGCTGACATATTGATAAAGCACAGAATACCTCCCCTGTTCCAAAAGCTTTTACTTTAAGTTGTGTCGAAGACCTCTTTGGGACACAACTGCTTTATTATGTCTAGGAATTAATACACCAGGGAAGCAACACAGGCATTCAAGTCCTGGCATTGACCTCTCCTTCCTATTTTAAGTATGCTATAGAGAACTAACACTCCAGGCAAATATAACCCTACCACGTTTCCCTTATGCAGCTTAACTAGCCCATCTGGTGCCAGCTCTGCTGCTCAGCAGCAATTTTTTGTGAGCACCCCACTGCCACCCCTCAGCCTACCACCGGTACAGAGCAGTCTCCCAGCTGCATAGAGAAGCAAATGCAGCTCTTTGCTCCTCAAAACTCTGCTCCAAAGTGGGACAGCACTCTTGCAGGCTTCACTTCACAATTCCCATCTAGCTCAAGCCTGAAAGTCATCAACCAGCAAAGACTTGAGTTTCTACTTAGGTGATTATATTCCCTAGATGAAACCACAAAAGGAGAGGAAAAGCAATATTTTCACCTAGAAGAAAAAAGACAGAAAGATCTTAAAATGTAGCAGAAACCACGAAAGATTTTGTGGCAAACAAATGCACAACAGTCTTGTAATTGCAGTAGGGCTTTCTGCATACAACTGAGACTAAAACTGGCATATAAAGTTGGAGGATTTTCATCTTGCTTTGAACATAAACATCAGCATAATCTTAAGTGACTTAATGGGCATAGATCAGAAGCCCTTCAGGTTGGGTAGTATCTGTCACATATGTACAACAGCAGACAGTTTCTTCTGGTACCACAACACAAACCACACTAGTTTATGTAAGAACAGAGGCATCCAGAATTACAAGAATTACAGCTCCTCTGTAGAAAGCAGAAAGAGGGTATCCTTTGGTCCTTAGTTAATTGACATTCAGGATAATAACTCAGTATTAAGTGACAGCAGTAATACCCAGATCTTGCATAGTGCATTTTATTTCTAGAGCTAAAACAGGCCTGGAGGAGGTCATGGCATTACCAATTCTGTATACCAGTAAACAGACTCCATGTAATTGCTAGAAGTCGTCCATAAGCAGAGAGCTAAGGAGGGCTGGTTAGGTTGAGCTCTGGACTGCAATGCAGCTCAGAGGGAGATGCAAGCTGCACAGTTCCCAGCAGTCCAAAAGAAATGAGGCAATTTAGCATTGATTTAAGAGTGCTGCCAAGAAATCAGTAAATATAGTGGCTGCCACAAATGTCTCTGTGTGCCTCCTGGATCTGCACATGAAGCCCCAGGATGCAACTGCACTTTTATTTATGCATGTCTTTTAAAAATGTACATTCCATCGTGGGCTTCCCCCTGAGACCAAGGATGGTCAACAGACTCCAAATTCAGCTTAGACACCTTATACCATTAGCAAAGTCACAGAGCAGCAGTGCAGAGCTATCTGGATGCCCACAACAAGGACATGGAAGAGCTATTCTCATGATGGAGACTGTGTCGAGGTTACGCTCCGCAAGGGACTAAGTCACCAGCTCTTATCTCAAAGTCTTGTTCTTTGTAAACACTGAAAATGATATCTGCTAAATCTGCTTTTATCATGAAAGAAAGTATTGAAATCGTACCTATACTTTAAGAAAAGTGGGACAGCTCCTCATCTGTTGAACAGCAGGCCCATCCATTTCTGAAGTCTTCAAAATCCTGCTGGGAGCCCAGTCCCGCTCTACCAGAATTCACCGTTAACCGCTCTATCAGTGGGGAGCTAGAGCACACTAGAAGTGATGTGACCTACAAAGGCCATAGCAGGGCCTCCAAAGGCACAGCTGGGCTCGTTAAAGCACAAGGCCAACCCTCCTTACTCCCCACTAGCGCTGGCGCCAGCAGCCCTGCTCCAGAAGGGCCTCGTGCGGTTGCTCCGACCACAGAAGAGATAGATGCAGGTAGTATCTATCCATGAAGTCCGTCTGCGTGTTCTTCTCCCGTGTCAGAAACAACGTGATCCCATCATGAGTGAGAGGTAATGCCAGAACAGGGGCTTCTCACAGGGCAGGAAACTTTTCAGACACTGCTTGCACATTCCAGAGCTCAGCACATCCTGGGAACTGGATCAGGGCACTGGCCCCTCACCAAGGACCCTTTTCCCCCATTCTGTGTCTATTACGGCAAAACTGATCCTTACACATACTGGTCTCCTTCACAGAAAGGAAAGAAAAAAGGAAAAAAAGTACAGTTACACGGGTGCTCCATGTGTCTCATTTTCATCTAAAGTGACAAACTGAGATCACCTACTGTGGCAGGCGCTGTCCCCTGTCTCTTTAATTTTTCAGCGGTTTATGAAGGTAATTGGCTCCAGAAAGGTTAAGCAGAGGGAGAACAGCCCGAGCATCAGGCAGAGCGCTCTGATGAATGCGCTCTGAAGGAGCACAGTGCTGCGCGTCCAGCACCCCCTGTAGCTCTGCCAATTACTACTTGGGCAATTACAACACATCTCTGAGCAAGTGGCAAGGAAGCCTATTAAAAGCCATTACTTAGCCTTGAAAAGAATAATTAGCATGAGCTCCAAACAGCACTGGTATGTGGGCAGCCAGCAAGCAGTGACAGGCAGCTGCCGCCCCTGGGGGCTGCAGTCGGGCTGCTGACCACCTGTGGGCAGCAGCCAGGAAATAATTACTAGTCATTAATAATCCATCGTTTTGGTGTCCACCTCTCATCTGAGGGGCCTCACGTACTTGGCAGGCATTAATTAATCCTTACAGCTGTATGGAAGGTTAAGGACTGTTCTCATGACTATTCTGCGCTTGGAAGGGATGAGGTGTGTAGATGTCAAGGGCAGCACTGTAAAGACTGACTCAAATTTGATGGTGACCAGATCTGCAGAGTACTAACAAACGCACAAACAACGAACAAACGTGAATGGTGTCTTGGAAAAGGACCCATGCAATAAGAGTCCCAAATATGCATCTTCTCCCAAGGTGTTTAAAACTCCAGCTTCCATGGCTTATTCAAAGCCACAGAGTGACTCTATGGGCAGGACTTGAATCAACCCTGAAGTCCTAACTTGTAGCACGACCAGCAGCAACTAGGCCTTAATTTTTGATTGTGTATCAGCCTTTTTCCCCTCAGTTTTGAGGAATGATGAAAAAAAAGGCTAATTTTATCTTTCAGATTATTGTAGAAAAATTTGCTTCTAGCTCCTTTTCCCAGGGAAGAGGTTTGCATGTAGAAGCTATAGAATAATACTAGTAAAGTATTGCTTATTTCTAAGTGAAGTCCCATGGGTATGCAAGATGATAGTAAGAGTAAAATCCCATCTCTCACTCTCTGTTGCAGGTAATTTTCAGTGACAAAAAATGAGATTGCTTTCTAAAGCTTAAAGTAAACAAGAGCAATTCTGCCAGGCCAAAAATCTTTTTTTTTTTTTTTGTCTGAGGTTTTTGGTAAACCGAGACTCCAAGAATTTCCTGTGACAGTATGTGCTGAAATGCAAAATGGAATGAATTTGCTGAAAGCAGCAACTAAGCAGACCATTTGAAAGCAGCACCTCACCTTCCACTCTGCGCAAATCGGAGCTTTTAGAGTTTACTTGGTGTCCCCAATAGCCCCCGTTTTGACTCGTGAGGCCTGGAGGAGGCGCTTGAATGTCCCCTTTCCCAGAGGCTGCTGAGAACCCACCCCAGTCTCTAACTCGGCCTCTCGCCCACTCCCCACCCGCTGCTGTGGTTTCTATAGGCCTAGGCCATATTTCTATATTTTAAAAATGTAAGAGAGGCACATCTGAGCAGTTTCCAAACTCTAACGTGACCTTCCCCTGACAAACAGAAATGGCCAATATCAGCCGTGATGCTGAGCAGAGACAAGAGCTGCAGCTGGTTGCAACCCCCAGACAGACATCATGGGCACAGCCCCCAGGGGAAGGGGCATCAGAGCTTCTGCTGGCCAAGGCTTCTAAACCTAATTCCTCATTTTCAAATGAGGAAAAAATAGCACTTTTAAGAACGGCTTTTAAAACATGTTTTAGTGTCAAAAAGAACTTCCTCTGTCATCATTTCCCTGCCTCAAAAGCCTTGTGAAAACATTTTCTCCCTCTCTTGTGCATGTTCTTTCACTATAATTTGAATGTTCATTATGCAGAAAAAAAATTTGCCACAATTTCCCCCAGTGGCTCCAAAAAGATAACACAAGTTCTGATGAAATAATTTAACTGAAAAATAAATATTTTTTTCCATAAAAAATGAGATAAACTATAGAACACACTTGGAAACTATTAATTTTGGTGAATTATCTTTTCACAGTGGGAAACATCCTGCACCACTGATACTCCCTCCCCTGAGTTAAATCATAATTTAACTAATTTCTGGAACTTTCTGAACTACAAATGCAAGTGTCACTCCCAACAACTCTGTGTTCTTTTTGCCTCTTGAGATTTAAGTTGTCTTGACCAGCTCAGGATGACGACAAAATTACCTTAGAAATAAACCCAAAACAAGGAATCACACCTCCCCAGAACAACAAGAAAAAACAACCAACCAAAAACGCCACCCAGGGCGAGCAGCTCCCCTCTCCCCAGCACAGTCCCCGGCCTCCAGAGGACGGAGCTGCCCGCGGGATGCTGGCCTCGGCTCCCCTACGTGCATGGTAGGGAAGGAAAACGGCCCCACCGTGGCGGCGCGCGAGAGCCCGTGTCCCGCCAGGCCAGCCCGGCCAGGCCGAGGCTCCCGGCGTCGGAGACGGGATCCCCTCGGCAGCCTCCGGCACCCCGCTCAGTTTCCACATGCTNAGAGCCCGTGTCCCGCCAGGCCAGCCCGAGGCTCCTGGCATCGGAGACGGGATCCCCTCGGCAGCCCCCGGCACCCCGCTCAGTTTCCACACGCCGGGTATCGCTCCAGCTCTGGACGGCCGCCCGTGTCACATTTCCCCATTTTTCAGACCGGCGCCGCACGCGTGTATGTGCACATCCAAACCGCTACGGCTCTACATACACTTGCACACATTCGCCTCTCCCCTCCTCCCCAAACTGCCTAGTTCCAAAAGGGACAATTTGGGCCTGGGGGACTGCAGCTAGAAAAGTCAACTGAATAATGCTGCTCTCTGTTCTTCTCTGTGCTAGCTTTCTCCATGAAATGCAGGACTGTGATGCCGTTCACTTCCACAGCAGAATGATGGCAAGTCCCTTTCTTGTTCCCTCTCAATATTCTTTGGCATCAGTTGGTTTCACAGAGCAGGGAACAGAGATTATCCTATTCTTCCACCCAATCTGGCTCAATAGGTTTCTTTCCATCCTTTTCCCCAGATGTACATTTGATTTTCTGATGTTCCCCCTAATACAATAATCCTTCAGCTTGGTCTGTTTTACATAACCTCTTTTTAAATCTCTTCTCCTCCCCACAGCAATGCTGGAAGGAAAGTAACTGAGGATCCCTGTTCCGAGCCAGCCCCCTGCATGTTTCTTGACCGCTCTGGCTAACAGAGACTCTCTTGTGCTCTGCACCGATAGAACTGCACCAACCAAGCAAGTGAAAGGCAGAGGATAGATTCATATTATACAATGTTAGTGCTATCAAAATACAGCTGGGCCTAAAGAGCCTATTCACAAGCTCTAGATCGTGCTTAAAAAGTAAATAAGGTGTCTCAGGCACAGCTGCCTAGCAAAACGCAGCTTAATAAAACAAGTTAAAAGACATTTTACAAAGTCACATAGGAAGCAGAGTTTGTTCTCTCAGTTCCTTCACACACCAACAGCAAAATGGAAGACCCCAGCGTTTAAATTCTGAAGATGAGGTGCTCAGCAGATAACTAGCCAAGTGCCACACCGTATTTTGCCAAGAACTCGAGGAATGCAACTCACTTGCCCTAAATGATGCTGATCAGAGCCACCTTCCAAGCCTGGTGTTAAGAGTAAAATTCATCCACGCAGACAAGTCCCACAGGCCTTGTGCCCCACTCCCATCCCAGAAAAAGCACTTCTTGGCCCCTGCTGCTGTAACTTGATCTCTTTTCCTCGAGAGAAAGGGAGATGAAAAATACAGATTCTGGTCAGAGAAGGGGTATAGCAAGGAAGAAAAATAGTTCCCTCTTAGCTTGATCCTGCTGCATCAAGGCTCTGTTGCAGGAAGTCAAATTAGAAGATGAAACAGTTCAGCCTAGCAGTACTCAGGTCTTAGAAAGTTGTTCCCCCAGAGAAAAAATGTGCACAGAGCTGTAATGATGCAAGGCTCATGTGGGGAAAGTGCAAGAGAGCTCCTTCCTGAGCTACTGTAACCCAGAGGCAGAGCACAGACAGACAAGCACACACATCCGAGAGATGCAGAAAAAAACTCTCACTTTTAGACTATTTCTTTTTCAACAGAAATCCCAATTCTACAATGAAATTGAAATGAACAGAGCACTCTAGAAACTACTCTTTGGGAGCCTACAGACCCGGGTTGCTACCTACGTCCAGCATCTTCCCGGCTACAGTCCTAATCTTCCCCTTAGCCGACAGAATTTAGCAAGGCAGTAAATGCTCTGCCTATACACATGATATAACAGAAAAATGTGACTTGGCACAGAACTCTGTTCTCTTAAGTTAGCTAGAATTTCTTCATCACCTGCACAGTTCACTATTTCTCTTATTAGGAACCACTTAACTCCTGTTAAATCCAAAGAGTGCTTTTTGCACTTTGGTAAGAATATTTAGCATTGTGAAAGTACTACCATATATTAAACAAAAATCTAAAAGAGCCCATAAACAAAGAATCCATCTCTTGACTCCCACACATTTATGCCCACGAAAGCAAGGCAAAGAACCCAGCACAATGAAAAGATGCTCATAAAGTGCTGCAGCCACTCAACTTCTACTGTGGCTGCTCCAGGCATCTCAGTGGAGACATTCTTGTCAAGCTTTTAGAGTGATGCTTTTAAACATATGCCACAGGAAACACTTAAGCTCATTTTGAAATCTCTGGATTAAGTGACAATTTTTACAATTATTTTTACAAATATAGAACAAGACAAGCACACAAACACACAAAAAGGTAACAACAGTGACCAAAAATAATCCCAAACAGCAGGGCAGGGGATGGGAGGTGGGAAGAGCAGTGCGACTGCTAACAGAGCAGTGTTGTGGTAGTGTGCCTTACCTTGTCCCCTGGCTGTGGTCTCATAAGAGACACTTGATCGTAGCCTCGCCGAACCAGAGCCCACAGCGCATCAAGCTTGCCCTGGAACAGAAACATCTGCTGTGACCAAGAAGGCCTGAGATAACAACAGAGATTAAACGACAGCCGACTTGACTAAACCTTTCTTTATTAAGAGTGTTTGCACATAACTGGCTGCTGAGCTCTTGGTTCCCTGCAGGCAATGTGCCCCTGACCTATGATGGCCAAACCCATCCAGCAGGGTCACACACAGGATGACTGACGCTTGAGGTAAGCAGCTCTCCTAGCAGTATAGTTAGGAAGGTGCCACATCCACAAAGGCAGGATAACAAAATCCGACTGCTGCACTGGACTGACTGGAGATTAAACATAGTGTGGGCCAGCAGCCGAAAGACGGCCTACTGAGCTACCTACGCACGCTTTAAAAATCACAAGTAATTTCCAGACAATAAACTGCAGTCCTGTGAAACCCGCCTGCAAGGCGGCCAGAGCAGGGCGGGGAGGTGGACCCTGCACAAAGCACTGGTTTGGGACGCTGCCATCAGCTTCTTGGGCGACCATAGCATGTCACTCACGTGACCGCTAGCTTCCCTGCCTGCCAGTGGAGATAACAGCGCTGTGCCTGCTGCTCCTCAAGGGTTGTGTGAGGATACATACTTCAGAGACAGGGAGACATCAGATACTATAATGACACGGGAGAAAAAGGATGAAAAAGCATATAGAGGGTGAGCGATTTGCCCAAAATCAAACATTATGTCTTGTGGCTGAACTGGAAGGGAAGAGCAACCCGAGGCTGTTGCCACAGTGCAAGCGCAACAAGGGCTTCATCTGAACCTCTGCGCGCTGCCTTCAAGGGACACTGCCTTGAACAGGGGCACCCAGTAGACTGCAACAGCAAATTTTCCTCATTTGTCTATTCTAAAGCACCCCAAAAGAAAGGTTGAGCTTAGGGAAGAAGATCTCTGCTCCCCTCACTCAACTGGGATGCAGGCGTTACCTTGATCGGTGTGTACCACTTCCGCTGAGAAGGGGGTTTTCTCACGTGAGGCTTTTTCGGCTTGGGTTCCCACGGCTCATATTCCTGCTCTGGCAACTTAATAATGGCATTTTTGGGCTTCTCCAGTTTCGCTCCTTCCTCTGTTGATCCTTTGTCTCCCCATCTCACCTGAAGCCAGGAGAGCACATTGTAAGTAAAGACACTTCGGCAGTCCCCCTCAGCATGTGGTTTCCACAGATATTAAATGAGATCCCATTAGATGGCCCAGATGCCACCAGAGATGATGCCAAATTTATGAAGGCACCTAAATCCTACGGTAATGTGAGAAACATCTTTAAAGTCAAATAATTTTTCTCAAAACAGCCTACAAATATCAGCATTCACATGGTAATGTAAGATCATGGGGGAGTCACAACATCCGGGACAGATCAAGATTCAATTCCAAGGGAAAGCTTAAGCACTCTGCTAGGGTAGGACACGCTGTAATACACTTCCCACTGTCTTTTGAAAAGCAGGCAGCAACATCAGCTGAAAAAAAAAATTCTACAGGAGCTCCTGTTATTTAGTTCAAAAGTGGGAAAAAATAAGTAAAAAAAAAAAAAAAAAAAAAAAACAAAACAGGCAGTGGATAGTGGACAAGGCAGTACTTGAAAGGCTTCTTTCAGAGCTCCAGGCTTCAAACTGGCTGTGCAGCTACTACTAGAACAGCTCCGACAAAGACGACCTGGTATAGTCACATAAGAGGACAGCAGGTTTCTGCTCACCTACTATACACTGACTGTTTTATGCTGAAATTCTGCTTTTGCGAGCTGACTTGGTCACAAGGAGACATGTTCTGGCATTCGAGGGCAGTGTATGATCCACAGAGCTGCTCAGCTACTCAGCATCAAAAGTGACATTTTCCAGAGGCAAATACCACAGGAATATTAAGATAGAGTATGTCGACTGCAGATTGAAAGGATGTGCTGAGAAACAACTGCTTTCACTCTGTTAGCCCCAGTTTGGTCCAGACCCTCATTTGGCTCACATCCCTATAGCCGCCTCAGCTACTTTTTAGATCTAATGCAGTTTTTGGTGCGACATCCCTGAAAAACATCACAAAACCTTAAGCAGATAGAAATAAGTGCCAGTTCCCTACCTGATATTAACCACAGCTGGTAATATTAAACTGATGTACATTATGCCAATTTACAGGTTTTAGCAGCTGATTACTGCGTTATCCACTGGCTCTCTGGAACACACATGCCACACAAGGGCACAAGGCACATTTCTTCCACGGTAATGCCTTATTCACACCTCAAGTCTGGCTTGTGCACGAGTCCCAGGGTAAAATTTGATTTATTGGCCAATTTCGCTATGGAAGGACAACAGTAAAATTTTCCCCAGGCAAATCTTCAGTGCATTAGGAGTTAGTGCTCAACTGAAAAAATCACTGGTTTTAATTCTCAAACTGCTTCTATCCAGGCACCATGAGCACGGCACCCTCAAATGCTCAAAATCTGCTTATTTCTGCTTGAGTCAAGAGAACTGGACCCACTGCACCAGTATAAGGATTTCATCCAGTAAATTAAAACTTCCTTTGGTGCTTATCCCATTTCTGAAGTTGCTAATTTGCTCCTACTAATAATGCTAGACTCAATTAATTACAGATGCAAATGATGACAGCCTGATGTAGGCCTACTTAGTTGGCAGGTGCAATCGTGTGGTCATGCCAAAATTAAATTCCAGTGTCTACTCCTTCAGAGTAGAAACCATATGAAATATAATATATTGCTAAAATTTAAAACTAAATGCTTTGATTTTTACAAAAAAAAAAAAAAAAAAAGCTAAGCCAAATACCTCCATCCTCTTAATTCCACCAACACCTCGGCCTCCGTAATAAGATGCATCCACAGTTGGCCATTTCTTCTTTGGCAAACCATCTTCATCGTCCGATTCCTATGGGAAAGACAGCGAGATGCTGCTGTTCGCACATAAATGGCATAAACTATGGAAAACAAGTGAGCATCCTACGGTCCAATCCTTGGATACTTGGCTTTGTGTGTTATATTTTCATGCTGACAACAAACAAAAGTGTCTTGTCTGTGCAGCTGCAATTTTAACGAGGGAAGCCAAAGAGGACTGTCTATTCCCCTTTCCAGGCTGCTTTTATTTAATCAAATATGCATTCAGCTTCAAAATCACAACTGACTTTTAAAGGAAGGCAAAGTAGAGATGAATTGTACATTATACTTGCTTACTACTACACTATGCAGAAAACATGGCAATCACTTTACCCAAAGAAATCATTTATTAATTGTGTTTTTAGAACTTAATGTCACCTAACAGGGAAAAAAGATACCACTGTGAAATTTTGAACATGTGCATCAGGCCCTTCTTCTGTGGCAGCTGTAACCAGTTAGTCTGGGCTGCTTGATGCTTTGTAGAGCCTCGCTCAAGCTGCACAGCTTGGAACTGGGACGGAGACTGGAACATCTCCAAGTCCGCAGGAAGCTCAGATCCAGAGTTCTTGCCCTGCAATTATAAAGACTGCAGATTTTTCTTCTGGAACGTGGGAGAGTCTGAACCAAGGTTACTTTGAGTTTCTCCTGCTTTTCTTGCTTAACTAAAAGCTAGCAAATGGCTCTGATTGAAGCACCCTGGGAACCCATCCGCAGAGGTGCCTGGGGCTCAGCGCGCTCCCCGGCCCTGCACTGGGCCAGTGCAGCTCATGGTCATGCTGCTCTCCCCAGGGATAGGGATGTTGGCCCCACGGAAGGCCATAGCTGAGGCAGGGCCTACAGGATGCCTACCGTGCCACTTGCAATCCTCACTTCTTTAACAAAAATAGAGAGAGAGAGGGAGGAGAAAAAAAACAAAACAAACCAAAAAACCCTAACCAGGCATGCTGATCTGTGTGCTGCTCATGGACTTGCCCTGCGCCGTGCCTTCTATTTATTTTCATCACTGTAAGTATGATTTTAGAAATACTTTGCCTGGAATTACTTTGTTTTCACTCTGAGAAATCAAGTAAAATCCAAAAACTAGAAAAGAGCACAAATTATTTTTGTATTACTCGGTGACGTTTTTTCAAAGTTATCCTATGTGTTTTTATTAGAATGTGAAAGGAATTGAGAGTCCAAAAGCCAGTAGCAACTTTAAAAATATATAGCTTTGTTTTTTCTTTTTTTTTTTTTAACTTAACTCCTAGATTATGCTTTTGAAGAAAGGTATTTTCATAACTTATTCAGTGACATCTGATCTCTCAGCTAAGGTTCATGGGCCAGTTCCACCAACAAATTCTTTAGTATGACCAGGCAAGACTAGAGCTGGGGTGGTGGCAATGTTTTTTTTAAGGTTAGGAATATGTATACTATTAGCAAGGCATGATTTTTTTTTGGAAGACTATAGCAAACAAATCAATTTCTTCCCATTTTGTGCTATCTCTAAGACAGTATCTGGTGAATTAGATCAACAGTTTTAATTTATTTGCATTTCACTTCATTTTGAACTTAAGTGTTATATATAACACCCTGCCTCTTCGATGTGATGTAACACAAAATTCAAGCCTTCAAGTATAACAGCCTTTACTGCTGAGGAGCCTAAGAACTGCACTCTCTCTGACTGCACACAGTTAACAGGGCTGGCTTCTACTTGTGCAAACGAATAAAGAGTTACACCAATATCTCTACACTAAACACATAAAGCCATATACAGAACAGCAACAGTCAGCACATACATTTTTTAAAATTATGAAGATTTAAATGATTGTGGCTAAGAATAAGTTTTTATAGACAGTTAAATACAATTTAATAATAGCAATAACAGATTATAATAGCTAAAGGCAGGTCACAGTACACTAGGAGGTTAAAGTTATATATAATAAAGCAACCATCCACAGCGAGTAAAGACATGGTCAAGTAAAAGGATGGACAACATCTGTATTCTGTGCTATTTCTGGAAGCTGATATACTGTCAAAAAGACTGAACTCATCTACAATCTCTGCTCATGAGAATAATCCCAAAGCATCTGAGAATCTGCTTCACAGCACTGCTGCAATTGCATGCCTCACGACAACACCAGTCACCCAAAAAGAGGCAAGATTTTTGGTGCATATTCTAAGTAAAATTGACACAGTACTGCTGCTCAAGATTAACAACAGCATCACAGAGACAGTAGTGGTGGCCTCTGGCAACCTCAAAACAGCAGCTGTGGTTGCCTCCTGATATTCATGCCAAGTTACAGTAAGTTAGCAGCAAACTGCACGCTTCTCTTGTGGATTAGGCAAGTATTTTTCCATGGGTTAACTGTCTGTGTCTGGGAAAGGAATAAAGGCAGGAATAAGTTCACTCTGGAGATGCAGAATAGCACAGCGATAGCTCTGCTGAGGTTAAGACCCCTGTATGTCACGTGCCAAACCCAGCCAAGCACAACTCTGCCTCGAAGAAGCTCCAAGGCTAAGCAGAGAATGGCTGAACGTCCTGCCAAGGGTCAGTGCAGCAGAGGCGCAGCCTGGGCAGGCGCCCGCCTCGGCTACCCCCTCCAAAGCGGCAGGAACACGGCTCCGGCCGCCCCTTACTCCAGGCGTCGGCCTCCATCCCTGCTGCTGGCCTGCAGGGCTGTGAGCTTCTGCCCTAGGCAGCTCTTCCCTCTGTGCATGGGAACAGTGGCACTATATATGTACACGATAGCCCGACGGTCTTCCTCTCGCAGCCTTCACAGTGCCATTATGCCTCCCACGGGACTGACCCTCCTGGGCAGCACCAGCGGCTGCCGACACCGCAACAGCCCCAAAATAACTCACTCACAGGCTCCGGAGGCGGCGGCGGTGGCGGCTCCTTGATCACCTGGATATACAAAGAACAGGAGAAACCCAAGTTAATGGGAGGGTTCACTCATCTCCCAGGACTGCACCCTCTGCTTCCTTGCCAGCTGCGCAGACAGGCTGCCGTGCTCCACTCTCCCACATTCAACCCCTGGGTTATTTCCACTGCTTTTCAACAAGCACAAAATAAATGTAGACGAGAAGCTAAACACACACATGGAACTATCCAATTAGTCAAGCAGCACCTCATTAAGTAGCTCCATGGTCTAGGAGCTCTGCCTTAAATACACCGTTTGGCTATCAGGCTACTGCAAAATATTCGCTCAGTCTGCAGCTTCCAAGAAAGGGTGAAGAGAAAGAACAGGGGGAAGAGAAAAAAGAAAATGTTATACCTAAAAAGGGCAGTAACAGCACATGCCCATATTCATGCTATGCTCTTTTTCAACAGATTTCAAAGTCTGTTTATGCTCTTTTCCAGTAAATTCCAAAGTCTGTCCTGAGTAACATATCTGTATCCCTAGAGAAACTTGGGCCAAGCTCAGGCAGTGGCAGGAAGAAGAGGGGCAACTCAAGGCTCTCATACAATCTAATCTCCTCGACCATGATCCATACATTTCATTTACTATTCCCTTCTGCAAACACCAGACTTGACCTTGCAAAGCAACACCCATGTGAGGAAACTCACAGAAATGATTGTGATTCTCATGGCACAGAGCACCATAATGCCTGGACAGAGCCAGCAGATTAGCTACTCACAGATATCAATGCTCAGTTTGGAGCAATGGAGGCACCAAACATGACAGTAGAGAGACCAGGGCTCTAGGCCTATCAGGAGAAATCTGGCTCCTATGAGATGCCCAGAACTTTCTGCTCCATGTGTAATTCTATGACTTGCAGACTTAACAAATAACATGAAAGCAATAGCATTTTATGGACTTTTTTTTAAAGAAGAGGCATGCAGAATTTGTGGTATGCAACTCCTGAAGATATTTTGCAGAGTTTCTCCCAGTGGTGCAAATTTCAAATGATCTCAATAGCTGGATTCGTCATTTGCAGCATGCGTACTTAGTGTCCTGCATTACACGGACTTTAAATAAAATTTAGATCTTGTCTTTGCCACATAATGAAGCACAGTACAGAATCCATGATACCTTGCAGACTCAAGCCACTTGGTCCAGTGCTACGTGAAGAAATGAGAAGCAGCATGATGCTTTAGCAAGAAACAAAACCTAAGGTAACAATCCCTACGTCTCGGATCCAGCTGCTGTTGCAGTTGCCTAACATCTGATTAAGCTTCTCTCCTCATATTTCTTTGCTACTCACTGGAGGCTTCTCCACAATCGCTGAATGGCCAGATTTTTAACAATTCTGCATTCGACAAATCTTGCCCTAAATCATTAAAAGATGAATTTCTCAGTCACTGTCAAAATTAGGCTTTGTGATATTCAAAAAATCTGGATCAAAGCAACTTAAACAAGTGCTTTAAGCACTTGTATCATGGCCCTACAAGCCAGACAGTAGTATTAAAAAAAAAAAAAAAAAAGAAGTCCAACTGCCCAGTCCAATATTTTAACTTGGGCCTTCGGCAGAAAAGAGAAGAAATAAAGTCAAAAGAAAAATTCGGTACTCACCACTGTGCAGCAAAGAGGCCAGAACCACCAAAGAAGAGCCAGAGCCAGCAGCAGAAAGAGAATCAGCAGAGCAATGAAAAGTATCGTCCCAGTTAGCTGCAAACAAGAGGATTACACGTTAAGAACATGTCAAAAAGAGGGCCAGAGCCCCCACGTCACACAAGCAAAGTGAGCCAAGTCTTCCCCTCTGTGACTCTGCAGGTCAGGGCATTGCTGTCGCTACGGCTGTGTCAGTATTTAGTGCCACCAACGTGTACCTGAAGCTGTGATTCAGGGAAGCACCTCCTTTTAGCAAGGAAATTTATAGTATGTTTACAGCTGCTTGGCTTAAAGGGTCCTAAATGCGCACGTGAACCATTTCCAAATCAGGACTGACAGGTCCCGCAGTATTGTCCAAGGGGCATTTCAAACCACATGGCCACTATCTCAACCGTTCAGAGTAACCTTTCTTTGCCAGAGACGCAAAACACAAATGCTGGTATTCAAATCATAGGTATTTTGGAGTGTCCTTGCATGTCAACCTTGTACAAGAGAGTAGCCTCAGCAGGTCACAAGCCCATCCACATTGCATCTTGAGCCAAACCATCTGCACATACCCAAACTGAATATTTCTGCACACCAGTTTGTAACGCTGCGGGTTCTTGGGTAAGCTTGCCTGGTCCCAGTTCAGCTGCTTTCACACCACATGGTACTCATGACCTTAACCATTTTTAGAAATTAAACGTTTCATTCAGATGAGAAGCAGCATGCTAGGAAACCCTGTTTCCCTAGACTACAATGGATTTGGAGTGATGTTAAGATTAGTTCCAGCGCTTCTGCTATTTAATTTATATTGTCAAAAGTAACTTCTTCAAAGCTGGATTTTTCAGAGTTTAAATGAAGTTTCATTTTGGCATCAGAGAACAGAGAAACAAACTTTACCTCTTCCCAGTCCCAAGGTTGTTCTCAAAAGAGCTTGAAGAAAGGTCTGTGAATCAGGCTACAGGGAATGGGAACAGGCTAGAAAGAAAACAGAAATTCTGGAAAAAGGATAGGTGGGAGGATGGGTAGAAAGCAGGCAAGTTCCAAGGATTTATGGAGGACACAGTCCATGAGGTTCCCCTTGTTAAATCTGAAAGCGACTTTCTGAATTTCCATAAGACAACACACACAGTTAATCCCTCCCTACAACAGGTGATCCCCTTTGGTCCAAGCTTGTTTCCCCCCCCAAGAGAGAAGAGAAAGCGAGCAGGTTCCTGCACACCCCCAGCGCAGCATCACCTGCAGCTCTGTGACTCCTTGTTACAGGAGCAACAAAGCGGCCCTCCTGGGCCGTGCCATGCAGGCCACGGCACCCGTGTGGCCACGGTGCTGAGAAGGGCAGGGTGAAGCGCCACGGCCCGCGCGGAGCCACCGGCTCCAAGGAGGCCTCCCCCAACACAGAGCCGGCACCGCTCGCCTGCGTCCCTCTCTGCCCTTGGGCAGCGCTAACCCACCCGGGAAGCAGGCACTTGGGAGGTGTGAATTCCTCTGTTTGCTGAGGGGGAAAAAAAAGGCAGAAAAATCCCCTTCTAATGAACAGGTAAACACAGGGTTGTAGAGAAACTGGATTTGGTAAAGGAAAAGGCAGACTTGGTGTAGCTGAGCTGGGATGAGCACAGGTACCACGCAAAGGCGCAGGTGTAAAGTCAAGAGAAGGTACTTACGGCAAAGAAAGGAGAGAGGAGGCAGCTGGAGAGGAGAGCGGAGCAGGCCAGCTGAGTGCCACGCACAGAAAAGAAAACAGAAGAGAAAACAGAAGAGAAAAGGAGGCGGAAGGAGCCTCTAAAACAGAAAAATAAAAAAAAAAAAAGAGCAGAATGCATGAGATTTTGGGAAACTAGGAAACCAAACTGCCCACCTCCTGCTTGTGACAAGTGAGTGGATCGAGCCAACCTGGCTCGCACGGCTGAGAATCAGGCCCCCTGCCTCTTTCATGTTCAATCTACACGAGCTGGTCAAAAACTGCCAGATTGACAGGATTGGAGATTGGATTCCTCTCTTTATCCCAAGGCAACGGTGATGAAAGCCTCCTCCATCCACACTCTGGCCTGTAGGGACCCCAGCTAGGGCTAAGACTTCAGTCCCCATCAGAAATAAATGATGTATGAGTAACTGAATGCATCAGTTCACACTTGTGTTTCACTGCAGACTCAAAAGGTTTCATTGTACCTGAGGTAGAAGACGAGTGTAAAATGTGAAAATGTCAGTTTTCTGTGTAGAAAATTTAGAGGAAGGATTTGTAAAAATCAGGTGAAGCAGCAAAAACATCTCTGCTAAATTTTGAGTGCCCACGCTCCATACTGCTTCAGTCTGTGTGTGAAATTTCCCAGCTTCATTGCTGGAAACATCAGAAAAATCAAATTTGCAAATTACAGTTGCTGTCTCTTTAGCCTCATTCCTGCCTTTCTGTTCTGTGGCTGTCAAAAAGGGCAACAGTGATTACAAACCAGTATGACAGTGCTTGGTATAGGCCATAAAAACCCTTTAACAATAAATTTCAACTTTGATACAAAATGTTTGGCATGAGATACACAAAGTTTGCCAAAGTATTCCATAAGCACAGGGCCAAATTTTTGGATACTAAAACCCTGATAATGGATCAATGCTAACTCATACCAGCTACAGGCTTCAGCTATTCTTACCTCAAGGCAGGAATAGGGCTGCTTATTTACAAATAGTTGACTTTTTCATACTGATTATTTGATTCCAAAAATCTTTTTTTTTTTTATCCCTACCCCTTTCCCTGGGCTAGGTGGTGTTCTGATATCACTGTGGAGTGACACGTTCACTGCCACCCCTGGCACCCAGCACACCCAGCAGCACCTGATCCCTTGGCTATGCTGCAGGATGGCCCCTTAACAAGAAGCTCAACTCGGGACCTGAGGCTTGCTTCCTGACACTCCTCTCCTGGTTTTCATGGATTCCCTTCTACTACCACATTAGACGTGAACATGTCTCTTCCCTGGGACAAGACTAGCCAGGGAATCCTTTGTTGCAATTGCTATCTATCATGATCTATCCATCATCAATAATAATTCAATCTTAAGAGGCCCTAGCTGTTTTCCAAAGGTTTGCTGGGATGCACTCGGTAACTGCAATGCAGAAGCCGTAAAAGAGCTTGTGCTCATTCAAGGAGGCTTTGCCTGAAGAGCAGCCGTCTCTTTCCAAGATCTCATGTTTTCTCTGTCAAGCCCCATTGCAATTACTTACACACTGTGTGCTGGTGATGCTGACAGAGCTGGAGATGAACGTTAGCCCGTTGTTCATGCTGACTTGTAGGAAAACCACCCTAAAGCACAAACAGATACACTTATTTTTAGTGTCATCTTTATACCCATTGTTCCCTTTATTCCGGCTGTGTTTTAGCCATTGGCTCATGAACACGCATGGATAACATGTTCTGCTGAGTCAAAGCAGTTCACAGCTTCAGGTGCTTACCTGCCTTGGTCTCTGTGCTTGCCCAGGAGCCAGCCTTTCTATGCTGGCTTAATTGAACCAGGGCATATGCTCTTTTTAAAAGAGCTCCATCCCACCTGGGGCAAAGAGCACTAGGACAGTGGGTCATAAGGTACCCTCAGACATTTGCAATACTAGCCTAGATGGCACAAAAAACTTCTTTAAGGTTTTACTTCCCCCACCCTTTGCCCTTCAAAACCCCACCTTCTGCAGCCTAAAAAGACAGACTGTATTTTCTTTTCCATTCAGGTAAAACCATAGTACCTCCAGAGAGGTAGGGAAAAAAAAAAAAAAAAAAAAAAAAAACTCAAGTGCCAGTGAAATTAAAACAAAATCTGTCTCCTGTCATTCTTCAATATTATAGAAGGGGTCTGAGAATTTGCATCATTTTGGCATTTGCTCTAAGCTGTCTCTTTGTGGCCTTAAGCTTTCTGCCCTACAATTACCTACAGCATTCCCATCTCGCCATCAGTGCAGTATTGGAGCACCGAAAAGATAATCATGGAGGCAGTCAAAGCCTTGTGCCATCTTGCTCAGGCGTCTAGGGCATTAAAACAGCTGAAAAGTGCCAAAACTAGAAACTAGAAAACATACCACATGGCAAAAAACAGGAAATAATACCAGGAAATAACAACAGGAAAGGAATTAAAATCAAACATCTTTTTAAACAAAATGAAAAGTTTACTTAGAATTCAATCAACTTTTGGTATGAAAAATGGGAAACAGGGCAGAAGTCGCATGTATTTATTCAAAATTCTTCTTCCCATTTCCCCATCAGTACTGAAAACCTACTTCTCCGTACCTTTCTTATTACTCTAGCTTTCTCCAAGTCACCTCGCACCACCACCTGGTCATGTGGGTTGACTTCCAAGATGTGCTATTAGGAAGTCCCACAAAGGTGGAGTTTTGAAACTGCTGACACGCAGCACAGCAACACCTGAAACTTGCTATATTGCAGTTTTTGCTGCAGATCTGAAGCCCTGGGCAGGATGCAACAGAAGGGGCAATCCAAACATTTATCAGCATCCATTAAAGCAGAACGAGCCTTGACACACAGCAACACTGAGTGACTGTAGACATCTGCATGTCTACATCTGGAGACAATATGACATGGGCACGAGGATGTAAGTGCTATTGTGGCCCAGCTGATGTGAGAGTTGAAAGTTTCAAGACCAGCCCTTTTCCCTCTCTTAGCTATAACACTGTCTGTGGCTGCAGTATTCCCCTTCCTTTCCCCCTCTACCTACAGTGCTCTATGATCACTACATGGGGACATGATCCTTACATGGTGATATGATCCAAAAGGGCTTGGATTAAACTGGACCAAAGACCCAGCCTAGCACAAGGTTACTCTTTCTCACATCAGGAGAGGATCTGGCATGTAAGGGATGGCTCTATTCCTCCCACAAGCAAGGCTTCTTAGATGGGCATTTTGGACAAAATTCTAGGTGTCTGGCTTAGTAATAGCTTCCGCATCCAGACCTGCCCCCTCTCTTAACATCTGTTAGAAAACAATACTTACTGTCCAGCATCTTCTATCACTGGTGCAGGACAAAGTAAATAAGTATCATGAACAATGGTCGGTTTTTCATCTGGAAAGAGATTAAATTTACTGTCAGGAAAGTAGAGCAGAAGCCATCTCAAGCAGGCCAAGCCTTTCTCCCTGGAGAAAGGCTGACCTTAATGAGGGCCACAGATGAACTCAGTGTATGAGCAAGTGTCACTATTCCTCATGGTACTGCTTACTCAAAGGCAGCTTCAAAATGGCTGATATCTGCTGTCAGGGACAGTGGCATTCCTCCGTTTCCTAGTGATGGCATTTCCAGGCTACCAACATTATACTAGAATCACAAGGAACAGTCAGTCCTCTCAGTATTTGGCTCTGAAGCACAGCTCTTGTCCATGTGAAAAATGCACCCAAGCCCAAACTTGCCCCCACAAAGGGGGCCAAGGCCCCTGAATGCGGAGGGGAGGCTGAGCAATGATGCTCGCTGCTTTTAGTGGCACATCCCCCTAAGCGTGTGGCTGAGGCACAGGAGCAGAGCAGGTCACTGCTGTGACTGCAGCTGAGCTCTGCATGGCCCAGCAGAGCCGCAAAGGTGTGTGTCAGAGATGGACAGCAAGGAGTCAACCCGGGCAGCAGGTCCCCAGTAGTGTCCCCCATGGGAATTTAGGGTGCGTAAAAGTTGCCAGCTTATGTGTACTGTAGAGACTTGATTACTTGTTCTGTCTAGGGAAAAAGAAATTCAAGCAGCAAAACCTAAGAGTTGTTACTTGCTGCTTTACCCACCCAACCACACATGAAGGCAAAACTCATTTCCACATCTTCCTCTGTGCTAAAGCAGACGAGCTATAGCGGTGACTTTAGGGCCACACTGGGGGCAAAAAGCTGGCCAGCACAGATAAGTGTCTTATCATAACATTGGATTACAGCTGTTACAGACCTAAATCAAGGAAAACAAAGCATGGAAAAGATGCAGGGTAGTTCTCCTCTTCTGCACTTGGAAATGCAAGTCAGCCATAGCACTCCCCAGGCAAAATCCAGTCAAGGTGCTTTTGGAACAGGGGCAATGAATAAAAAGCTTGAAGTGTGGCTACCTGGCAAACCACAAGAAACAAACCTCTGGCAGAGAGCATCTGTAAGTGGAATGAGAATGAGACCACCAGAGTTTATTTAATGCAGGCTCCATGGAGGCAGCCAGGATGGCAAATGAAGGAGCAATTCATGTGCTCCTTCTTGAAAGTGAATTCACTGCTAGGGAAGGCACCGGGCTGACTGTGACAGAATATAAAAGCCCCTACTGTGCTCAGCCAACAAGGGTAGCATATACAGAAAAAGAGCATAATTCTCCTCCCCACATCATGCTTTCCCCTGCCAGACGTACACTGCTGCTTGGGAATAAGAGACTGCTGAAAAATTGGACACTCAATCTTTTTTGGCCTTTCAGCCCTTTGCCTGCCTGCTGAGGGAGAAAACAAAAGCTCCTGTTCAGCACCACAATCACCGCGAGTTTCCGTGTTACAGGCTCTCTGCAATGAGCCTGGGGATTGCAACCCCGAGCAAGAGAGCAGGCTGGGCAGGGCCCTGCTTTGTGGCAAGTATCTCCTGAATCAGTCTGAACACACCATCAGAGCATCACGAGAGCCTTTTCTTTTTTTTTTTTTTTTTTTTTTTAAACGGGTGATTAACAGGGGGATAGGGAGCACTTTGAGCAATTTTAGCCCTCCTTCTTCAGCCCCCCTAGTGGAATCCATGACACCCCTCTGAACAACTAAAGTCGTAAGGCCACGACACGCTATGCAGCAGCACATCCTCTGTAAGCTTCTGCAGCACAACGCTCACAGGTGGAGGATTAAACAGGACTGGATTTCAAGCTTCTGCTAGGCAGTTTCCTACCGAGCTCCCCTACATGCAGCACCAAGACTCCCCAGCTCGGCTGGGCAGTGGGCTATGCCCACATGGGACACTTGCTCCCAGCAGCCTGCAGACTTACTGATGGTAATGCTGTCATTGAGCTTGAAGCTGCACAGGACCTGGTCGATATTTCTCGCGTGATAAAAGCCATTGCCTCTTACCACAACTTGAAAGGATTCTGTAAGGATAAATGAGAGAGGGTTAGGAAAACAAATAAATAAAAAGCTACCTTTACCCCTCTAATGTAGCATTTCCCTCTGGAGTGATCTGAAATAAAGCATGACCACGGCTGCTTTTTGCCACTCTCAGAAGAGCGGTCCCAGCTGCACTTCCCCTCCCTTTGCTGGCACTGCTGACCACTGCGTTGGCCAGGGAGCTGGTGAACAACTTCGGAAATAGCCTCCTGCTGCCAGCGAGACTGGTGACGGGAGCTGGCTGGTGGGGCATGTGCTGGGAGCAGGAAAACGTAGGATGGAGGGCAGGCCTGCAAGCAGGCAAACACCACAAGAGCTGGCAGCACCAGCTAGGCAGCCAGGAAGCCACACCTGGGGATGGTGCAGCCGAGACAGCTGAGAAGTGGGAAAGGTAATTTAAAGAAGAAGGTATTAAGAAAAGCTGACTTCGTTTCTCAGTTTCTTCACAGTAAGCCTTTACAGCTGTATGGACAACCTCTGTCATCCTACTTGGATATCAAGATATATTCCTGATAACAGGACAAGACAGCCTTCAGCTGTTCTTCCCACTGCAGAAGGGAACAGGCAGCATTGCAGCTGCTGCCCGGCACGGCCGCAACACGGGACCTCTGCCTGGTACCAGCCCGGAGCCGCCAAGCTGGGCACGGGGGGAAGTGGGGTGGAAAAGGGCACTAGGAATTTCCCTCCAGGTCATCAAATACCCGCCAGCTGCTATGCTGACCACAGTGCCAACATCCTCAGTGCAGGCAGAAAGACAATTAGGAATTTGTTCTGTTCTAAATGCTTTTTTGAATCTCTCATCCACACTACATGCAAGAAGCCAGATGTGACCCACACCACACAGCAAAGCAAAGCCAAAAATGGATTACACTTTTATACAGAAATTTCATGCTTTAGCTGAATCAGTTTCCTCCACAGGGCTCACTTAGAGCAGCTTCTGAGTTGCATTTGAGACCTGACTGTCTTTTCACATCAGCTAAACACCAGCAACCTCTGGGAGCAGTTAATCTTCACATTACAGAGATGAGAAATCAGAATAAACTGCACAGAAGTTCTCAACCAGCAACAAAACTATGAACATGTCCACATGCACCATCCCTTATACTGAGGCCACAATAGTGTAAATGAGAGAAAAACAACTCTGATAGGTACTGCTCCCTTAAATCCTAATTTACAGTGATCTAAGTGAGCTCTAGCTCTTAACATCATTTCATATGATACCCTGCCACAGTATTTGTGTGCTTTGGATGAAGGACTGTTATTGGAAAACACAATATGAGGCCCGTCAAAGGTGCCTGACATGCATAGCATGCCTCGTCTGCCTGCTCTGCACAGGCAAGTTACTGCAGGGCAAGTTAGCATGAGAATGTGGAGTGCTTTAACTTTTCCATACAAACAGCTTGTTCTTGCCAAAAACAGCCTCACTACAACGAAGTCTAAGGCAGCTTAGTGTTCAGGGAAAACAGGGCATAGGCATGTGCACAAGTTGGGATCAAGCACTGCAAACCCACACTCCAGCTTCTGCAAGGTAACTTGTCCTGACAGCAACACTCTGAAGCGGCACCAGCTGCAGGAAAGGTGGGTTTCTGAATAGTTTGGGAAGAAAGAGGAAAACACCTCCTGGAGTGCACATTAAAGCGCAACATGTGCTTTGGCACTTTGCTGAAGACAGACGAACAGATTCAAAGCTCAGTGAGCATGACAAGAGCCACGGTACAAAACTAATATCAAAATTTGGCCTGTTTCTTAAGGGAAGGGTTCTGCTTCCTGGTTCCCACTGGGGGGAGGAGGCGTGTCCTGCTTCAACAAATACAAGAGGATTGTATGGCAAATTCAGCTGCTTCTTACTCCAGGATACATCTGGAGCTCCTCCAAGTCTGATTCATGCCTTGAGCCACTCCACATTTAACTCAACTGACATCCTGAGAGTTATTCCCGACGAGCATCCCTTTTCCGCCAGCAGCGCTGACAGCAATGGCTGGCCCCAGCGCGAGCTTGGCTCACATTCACCCACCAGAACTATGTGGTTGCGACTGCGCATTGCACTGGAATTTTTTAGCCATCCCACTCCACAGCAACATCACCAACCCAGCTAGGATGATCATTTCTTTTTGTCTGAGTTTTATACAAAAGCAGCTTGCTGAAATAAAAGTTAGATTTTTTTTTCTTCCTCTAAAATAACGGTCTTAAAAGGTAGCAGCCAAAGGCTTAATTGTTACCTATTTCCACAGCTTTAAAAATATGCATCAAATAAGGTTTTCGGCACAGAACATCCAAGATGAAAGCTGCATCCAGGACTTTAGTCTTGTCAAGACAATTTATTTCTCGTGCCCTTCTTTTCACTGTCATCACCACTCTGCACAGTCAGTTGTAAAAGGAGAACATCTCCTTTGTAACAACCTGTCTGCCAACACAAACTGACAACATAGGTTCAATACCCAGCCTGCATGAAAACATGAATAGCTGGTACTGGATTTGGTTGTTGCTATTAAGAAGTCTGTCCCTTCAAATGCTCCGGAGCATTAATACGCTCCGGATGATGGTCTGTTGAAATGGCTAATTCTATTTAATTTTGCGCCCTGGCTCTGGCTGCGTCCTTTTCTTCCTTAGTTATTGTCAGATCGTAGATTGTAGCTTTTGACAAGACAGCGAAGGGAAAAAGGTCAGCACGGAAACAACCGGGCAGCGCTGGCAGCGAGATGGTAGGTTGAGGCTGGTGCGCGCTGGCTGCGCTGTCGGCTCCGCTTCTGTGACTCTGATGAGAAGCTGACGGCTTGCATCCACACCTGGTGGGTGATGTGGCCACTAGGATGCCACATCCAGCAAAACCTTTCAATCACGTCCGTGTACCGTGAGCGTAATCAAAGCAATGATGCTGTCAAAGGGGATAGGAGGCACCTCCAATCCTGCACTGATAGCCTGTTTACAGGCTGCACGTCTTGGTCACTTTAAATCAGGGGGAAGAGAAAGGACTCAAGTACGTTTCTCCACATCAAGGACTACAAATTTGCAGGGTCAAAAAGCATTAAGCATCAGATAACTGTCATAACTCGACTAGATCAATTTGTAAGGGGCCTCTCCAGCGAGCTTCGTCATACAGAGCCCGTGTCCCAATTGGAGCTGTCATAATGCAGCTACACCCGCACGGAAACAGTTTCATCAGCAATTTATTAAACCTCTGGCAAATCAAAACTGAAGCTGAGATCACCAGTAATTACCAACACAGAGGTAATCATGAGTTGCAAGAATGATTGCAATGAGCGGGTCAGAGCCTGTTCTAGCTCCCAATCAAGACTGGTTTCCACCGAGTACCACAACCTTTATATTCTCACACTGGATCACTAAAAAATAGTAACAAGGCTCAACAGACACCAAACTGATCATCACCTCCTTAATTAGGAAAGCTGCATACAATATGCACAGCCAGATCCACATTTCAAGGCTGTAAAAAAGCAAGTTGCTTTACGGGGGAATGTCACTATGTACAACCTTCATCCAAAAAACTACAATTAGGAGCATATGCACTCACACACTTATCTGGAGAGGTACAGGCACATCTCCACACACATGCGTGAAGTACACGCATGTATACAGGTGCACATACAGACAAGCACTTCATGTATTTTAAATATATACCCTCTCTATGGACAAATGTCAGGGCTGATCCTGATTTCACACACATGTTGATGCCTTGAATTTTTAATCACTATTTTAGATTGCAAATTTCAATTACATTTTTTCCTAAATTTGCAATATATTCATTTATACATAGCATTCAATAACCATGTGGCATTTATTATCTATTATTAGATACTTCTTTTCTAATCTATTACTAAAATATATATGAACAATTACCTTAACTTAAAATATATTAAAATTCTTAGATGGTTCCATATGCTTCAGTACTTTTAAGTATTGAAGCTTGAATAATAAACTACACAAATCACCTTACATTCAGAGATGAACTACATATGATTGTCCAGTGACCTGGGTTCAGGACCTAGATTCATACACCATGAAAACAGTTGCTCAATCCAAGGAGATTCCCTACAGGAAACAGTGGCAAAAACAGCTGCAGAGACGAATCTCTAGCTACATTGTAGTAAATGGGCTGGCTCAGGACACTGAAGCCAAGAAAAAGTGTGAATATTGACAACGTTAAACATTTAAAGCTTCTTGAGGGAGTTTATTTCAGAAAAAGGCTGTCAGGCTCTTGTCAGAACTACCACAGACCCCACTCTTGTGTCAAAGACCGCTTAGCTCATGCAGAGAGCATACACTCTCAACTCTACAAGGAATTCTTTTTTCCATTTTTTTCCTTTTTTAATTGTACACAGATAAGATTTTAAGACTAATATCTATTCCAGAATTATATCTGCAAGTATACATCAAAAGACACTAGAATATTTTGTTTTAAATTTAAATATTCAGGGAAAGATCATAGGGTGATTGACATGTGGAAATAAAGAGCAAACAATTTTTCTTTTTTTTTTTTTTTAGATTTTCTCTGAAACTCCCATTTTGATCTGAGTGTTTAAGGTCAGCTTTCATGCATCAATGCTGTTTTGTTTACATGCACTCACTTTTGTAGTGTATAAAGAAATGAAAACAAGGCAGGAACTAAATCAGTTCTAAATAGCCATGCTGTAAACTATACCTTCCAGCAAACTTATGGTGACACTCTTATTCTGCTGCAGTAGTCTTTTTTTATAGGCAAAAAGAAAACAAACAAATCACTAACATAAACCAGAACAAATACAAGTTAAATACACTAAACATGAAAGGCAGGAAATTATCAACAGCTCCTTTGGGGAATCTTCACATTTCTAATAGCCACTAACAGCTCCTTTATGGCAAACAAGCAAAACACTAATACTTGGGAAACGTGTCAGGTATCTTGGCCTATGAAGCTTCTTACACCTAGTTCACTAAACCTGCAATCTCTGAATGTTTTGCAAAACCCTGTTCCAGTTGCTGGCAGGTCCTAGCGCATCCAAGAAAATTTTTGCAGAAATCTGTGAATTGGTGAATTGCCTCCTCTAGACAGTTAGATATTTTTGGCAACACAGCTTATATCTTTTGTGGCTCCTGTTTCGAGTATTTTAAGAAATGGTATCTCTAACACTCTGAATGCTCCTCTGCAAGGGACATTCAGTATCTGTGCAAGCTCGTCCTGAGCTCAGAGAGGACACACGGGGCTTTGCCCGCCACTTGAGGGGGCTTCCCAGCACATCCCACATTCCCAGCTTCAGTTGTGACACCATGAGCTCACCACTGGCGTCTCATTGCTGTTGTGTATTTGCTCCTCTTGCAAACTCACCTCCTGCACAAACACTTGATGGTTCAGCCGCGAGGATCTCAATGCAAGACTTCTTGAGAATCTAGAAGATTGAGATGATCGCATTTTTGATAACCTTTTTAAATACACTTTCTTAAGACAGGAAGAGTGTCCTCTAGGTTTCAAAATACTAAGCTTACCGAATCAATGGTTCCTCTTAGGGCATAAAAACCTCCTGTTACTGGGAAAACATGATCGATGCTGTCAGCAATTGTTGACAGCTGCAAAGAAAGACAATCATAAATCAGAAGGAAAATAAAATTATAGTAGATAAAACTGGGCTATGGGTTTTATACTTGCTAAAAGACATCATACTGACATGAAATGATTTATGCCTTAAGTAATTAAATAAATGCCTTCATCTGATGCTGTTACTTGTGCAGGACCATAACAGAAAAATTAGACAAGACCAAGCAAGTAAAGTCAGATTCAAAATTACCTGAGTTTCATTGAAATCTTTCACTCCAACACAGTAAACAATAGCTCCAAAACTCCTTGCTCGGTTGGCCTATATGTAAAAGAACAAAACAATAACAAAAAGCCAACATTAAATACAAAGCCATATAAAGCAGTAGACTCAACAGTAAATGCTTACAGGTTTAACATAACCAGTCTGGGTGAACATGAAGGTGACTTACTTCTTGTTCTGCATAATAAAACTGAACATCTTGTAATTCTCCATCCGTCAGAGCTATAATCACACTAGCGGTTCGAACTCCTACATAGAGATATTTAACACAGTTAGACTGCATATGGATGACACAGCATGAAACAGTAAGTTTGAGGTAATCCATGCATTTTGCTGACAAATACACAGAATCACAAGGCCAGATCCCCTGCCTAACTTGCATCGTCCTCATCGAAGATGCACTAATCTCCCCCAGCTGAAGGTCAAATGCACAAGAACACGCAATGCTCCAAAACATTCATTGGACAAGCAACGCGAAAGGAGGAGCGCTGCTCTACCCAGGGCCTTGGCCAAACTCCATGGCCCAGCATAAGACGGCATCTGTATCTGCAGGTCACCCCTCCTTTCCTCTCAAGATGAAGCCTAGACTTTATGTATGGAGAAAGGAAAGGAAAGAAAAGATCTCCAAAGGAGAGGGCTGCCCCATGCCCCTTCCCCGCTCCACTCCCACCTAAACTTAAATGAAAAGATGGATAGACTTTGGATAGTAGGTATAAGAAATACAGTATATGGCACAAAATTATCTAGAAAAATGCAAAATATTAACAAAATTATCACCAATTAATACGCAAACTACCATCAGTCAACCATTCAACCATGCTTCAATATAGCTTTTAAGCAAAGTAGCCAGTATACTTGCATCTTACTTTCAAAGAAGTATTTGTTATTTAAAAAAAAAAATGTTGCAATTTCAAATGTCTTTCCTGATATGGCCTGAAATTAAAGACTGATGAGTTCTGACAAGTTTCTTATGCCATGCAGTTCTTCCCATGTCACATCAGACACAGACAAAAAGCCTTAAAAAATGACCTACAACTCGGAAAGGGGTTGGGGAGAGTTTCAATTCCCCTATTCCTCACAATTCATATATATATATATATGTGCATTTATATGTATGCATGTATTTTCATATATATTTTTTATATTTTTTTCTCTCCAGTTCAGGATACTTTAAAAAAGCTGCAATACTCAAGCCTTTTTTTTTGTTTCGCTTTCTTTTGAACGCTTATTTCCCTCCTGATATTTTATTTTATAAATTCAGAGCTCATCTACTGCTTTATCTTTCTTAAGTTATCTGTTATGGAGAGGTAAAATAATTTTCAATTGGACTCTTTAAGAACTCGTGCTTTTTCTGGCAGAAATGCCTGAGAAGCCACACAAAAGAGTTGCTGCCAAAGATTCCACACTCACAATCTACTCTATCAAAGGTATTGACCTATTTCTGGGTTTTCTGAAGAGAAGATATATTTTCCTCTTGAAACTTAGGGAAAAAATTATGTTCTGGGGATTGATGATCTACTCCCAAACTGTTCATACTCATGCAAGATCCCCAGATGGTCACATTCATAGTGACACCAAACTGAATGAACTCTGGGGTGCATGAGACGGAAAAGGTCGAGTGCCTCAAGACACAACGATGCCTGAAAATCGTGGTGTTCCCGTTCTCCAGGTGCAGCACAGGCGACTCTTGCTGCAACGCTTTGGGGTTTGTGTTCTGCACCAGGTCAGGTCTGTGATTGCAATGGTCTCCTCTGGTCTTAATAAACCATGAATCACCCATGGCAAAGTCAGACTCCAGCACAAATGGAATGTAGCAGTTGTGCAATACCAGCTCCCTCTCCAGCTCCCTCGATGGGTTTACTGCAGGTCACATAAGAAACTACCACCCTGCCTTTCCAATGCAGACACGTAATATCAGTAACACACAGTGCCTACCTCCATAGGTTTCATGGTAAATCTGCTCATTTGCCTGCAATAAAGCATAGAACATCGTTAGCTCTTGAGAACAGTACCAGCAAAGCAAAGTTTATAAGTATAAACCAAAGAAAAGGAGGTACTGTGAAGCGCACCCTTTTAAAGCCTTCGTGCATGAACGTGTCTCCTCCGGGCACTTCATACTGAAGAATCTCAAGCCCTCGCCTTATGGCTTCCCTTTGGATAAAAAAAAAAAAAAATACATATATATATAAATATAACTATGAGAAAATGATTTTATCAGAAGTTTTTTGCTGCTTTGAGATATTCCTATAATACATGTAGATTATGAGCCCCTTCAATAAATTACACAGAGTGCATACAAACAAGCTAAAGGTCTGGCAAAAGCAAGATGTTTCAAAAACACAAGCTCGAGATCAGCCAAGCACTCATGGAAGCACAGAACTGCTTGTAAGATACAACATCAATGTAAATGCATTTTAAGAGTGCAGTTCCAGCCCTCCCTCCTCCTGGTATACTGTCAGCAGGGATAAGACTGAATTAAAACAAATGCCAGATATAAACTGTGACAAAATGCAGATGGAATGAGAATTTAAAAGCTGATGGTCCTGTCATGACAATGAGACAAATAAGAACTCATGATTCAAACAGTCTTCAGGACAGCTGGAATCTGGACTTGCCCATTATAAAGACAGAGGCCAAAAGGTATGAAAACAGAATGGGAATGCTAAGCATTTCCTATCTGAGACCAGGGCTGACCAACCTTCTTTCCCATTTATAAGTTCCTTGGGCATAGGCTGTTCCCTGGCAATAGGGAGATTTTGATACCATGACTGCCAACGTGTAGCTTCTTACTCCCCATACAAAACCCTTAAGCCAAGAGGATCACACAAGGAAATCAATATTTATCTTTCTCAAGTTTATCACTGAAAGACTCTGTCCTTAGAAAAGTTTTCAGATGTTGACAGAATACAAACAAGGCAACTATAGTATGAAACAAATATTCAATAGGCAAGATGGAAGTAGAGGAAATGGAAATAGGTAATGCAAACATCGCCCTCAGATGTTGTGGAATTTTCTTTCCTTTTTATTTTTTTTTTAAATAAATAAACGACAGCCTCTCTAAGCTCCCTTTTGTAATGGGGCATTTTGGATGGCATAACCATAATCAGTGAAGAAAGAGGCTTACATATGCACTGATGGTGGCAAAATTTAAAATTTGGGGCTGGGATGAGGTATGTCCTTAGGGCCAACACATTTTTACCCTTTCCAAGTGTAAAATAAGCTGAAAAGCCAGGCAGAGAACAGAGGTTTAGGTCACGGGACATTTTAACATCAGCTTCAACATATTGCCACAGGACTGCTGTCTACTTTTACCTTGCAAAGAGCAAATACACCTGGGAAGAGGGAACATGGTCGGGCTCTGCCACCGAGCTGCAAGATGGGGGCTGAACCAAAGCTCAGCAGGGCCAGAGCCAGGAGAAATCCAAGGCTCCTGGGAGGTGTCCAGCTTGGCGTGAGGCCCCAGAGCTCCAAGGGCCAGGGGGATTCTGGGCTGCTCCAAACCCCCTTCCTCCAAGGTGCTCAGAACAACGGGCACCCTCTTGCACTAATGGAAACAGCGGCAAAAATAAGGAGGTTTGGGAGAAATTAAGGGAAATACTTAGAAAACAGAAACACAACCAAGATGGGACTTGGATGTATGAGTCAAATTAAATACAAAACATATTGGAGAAAAAAAAAATGTAGATTTGATTATGAAGGTGGCAGCAAAGATTGTGCTCTGGCCTCAGACTCCTCTTTTGCCTTGGAGGTTTCTGGGTGACAGCGATGCAGTACTTGCCTGTTTTCAGTTAATTTCATGACCGTGGTGCCTCGTGAGGAAAAAACAATGAACGACATGCGCAGCATCGGACTGAAATGGAAGAACAAGGCAGATCCATGTCACAATCACATTACTTGGGCAGAATTTCATTTGCTAAGAAATAATGAATGTGCAATATACATACACACACATGCATTATTTATATAGTTGAATTCTCATCGCAAGAGAACGTTACCTTATGAACTTCTCAGCCAGGCTTTCAACAAAAGAATAAATCTCTGTCCAATGGTTTCTGACACTTCCAGACCTGCATACAAAACAGAATTTATTATGTTCATCTTATTCCACAGTGAAGTGCCACTCATTTTTTAAGGTAGGATATTCTAAAGGTGCGTGAGTCTCAGTAAAGGCCTGTGGAGATCAATCATGTAACTCTCTTAAGGCTTCTAATGCAACCATTTTTGAAAGTCTTAATAAGAAGAATAATCATAACAAAATCCACAACTGGGAGCAGGAATAGGTCCAAAGCAGCTTACCATAAAATTTTAAAGCGCATTCGGTAAATGTGTTCCCATATGGCTTTCTTCCTTTTATAACACAAAAAAATGTAAATATTTTCTTCCAGTTTAATTAATTTTATTTGATTTTGCTAAATCATCTTCTACCAGATTATATACTTTCTTAGAACACAGCTCTGCTCTTGCAGCCACACAGAAAGTCCTGACTGCTCTACTCTCCCAGCATGCGTGGGTGAATGTTTCCATGAATTACTGCTTGTTTCACAAGAGAAAGCTTTTGAAGTAATTCAGAAGGGAAAGGCCATTCTAATGGCTAACACACTGGACCATCATTCTGGAAAGTTAATCCCTGGCTCTGTTACAGACTCCTTGAGAAAACTTGGGCAACTCATTTACAGGCACAAACTTAACATGTTTGTGCTCCTATTCCCAGTGTATGAAATTGCATTACCAGCATTTCCCATTTCCTTTTTTTTTGTTTCCCTCTATTTAGATCTTGCATCTTAGAGACTCTAGTGCTCCACAGTAAATGACACTGGGTGGGTCCACGCCAAACACTTCCAAGCCATTAAAAAGGCTTCAAAGTCAATGGTTTCAGAGCCCTCCCTTGGGGTCTGCTGTTGCAGACACACATGACAGAGGAGGTCCCTTCTTTGCCTTTCTGGAGGACAAACACATGCACCCTGTGCCTTCAGCATAAGCAGAGGGAGGTAGAAGGATGAGCAAAACCATACGTGCAGAAGGGTCACAATGTTTGGAAACAGATTAACTTAAAAAAATTCTGCCATGCAACCACGGAAATTAGAGGAACGTGAGCTTTCCTCTAAGGGTCCTTAGAAATTGTTCTGTGTAAATGCATGGAAGAAAAAGAAAAAAAGAGAACATACAACGAAAAAGTGAAAATATTGGTCCGTATCACAATTCTCATCTCCAGCTGGGCTTTTCACACAGCCCTGCCCACACCACTTCCAGGTGCCAGGGTAGAGAGCGGTGCCCAGCAGCCCACGTGAGCAGCGCGGTACGGCCCTCCCTGCCGTGCAGGGCAGGAGCAGAGGGATGAGGAAGGAGAGACGCTGACTGCAAAGGGCTGCCTGAAGTGCTTGTGCAAGGCTGGGCTCGTGCGCCTTCTCTTCTGCGGAACTGGTGAGTCACCCGCAGAAGATGCTGGTTATCAGAGCGCGATGCAATCGCTTCGGCAAGAGTACCGGCGCCGGGGACCACTCGCACAGAGCAGCTGCATCTGTGCAGCCTCGCATCTACATGTGACGCACCAGGTGAGACAGGTTTAAATGTTCGTGAGCAGCACCTGAGAAAAGTAGCAATACTAGTAGCAAATAAGCCCCTTTCTCATCCTTAAGAAATAATCCACACATATATGAGGTATATACTTTAAGGGCTGCTTTTTCAAAGTGATCCAAGGCAGCGACAAATCTGTAGTTCCTCTGGGTCCTTCTGAAAGTCCTACACAAAATCTGAATCAGCTAAACGTGTAACTTGGATAGATCCAGGGAACATCTGTTCCTACCCTTCCTACCTGCCCTCCTTATATTTGTCCCTTACAGTTTCATTCGGAGCTTGCCATTCCCCTCAAGTGCCCTATCTGCAACTCGCCGTAGGGTCACTTCTCCACATAAAATAGCCAAACCTTTTTACTTGGAAAATGCTGATCTATTTTGGATGTGATACCAAATCTCTGTTGCCAACTACAGAGGCACTGATGCAATCCAGAAAGGATGGTAGCAAGGAGTTTCTTTAGAGAGGAACAAATCATCATTTCCAGTACCTTCTTAGAACTGTCTGGACTATTTTTTCATTCAACTCCTTTATTTTTCTTGGAACATCTAACCCTCAGAAAAGCACAGCTTGCATAACAACGGCCAAGACACTGAAAATTTTTTTAAAAAAACCCTGTAAGCCAGTAAGTGGCAAAATGAAAACTTCTAGAGTGAAAATGCACAGATAACCTTATTACTGTGTATTTCCACATACTCACAAGAAAGACCATCCTCTTGGAAAGAGAGAGACAAGCTGAAATTTTCAGAGAGAACTGAAAATAAGAGTGGCTAGAAGGCTAGAGGCTGCAGTAAATCCATAGGTGCCCACTTCCAAACAGTTAAGGAAGTGTCTGTCATGTCTGTGAAGTCTTGCATGTCTGCAAGTCTTCACAGGGTATCTGCTGTGCCCTCAAAGACCCATCTCCACATCACCAAGCTACAAGCAAAGCTTGACCCACTGAAAGTGGGTCCGAGCAACTGCTGGAAGGAATTCTACACCCAAATATCACTCACTGCTGGTCTATCAGCTGTCAGACAGAAAAAATAGCTGTTTAAAAATACCATGTAGAGGGTGCCAGTGAAGTTCAATACTGAGTGAACATGCAGTCATTTTCCTCAGAGCCCCAAAGGGTCCATCAAAATCATAAATTCCCTTAAATCCCTCCCTATAAGTTTGTACCTGACCATATTCGAGAACTGAAACCCATACCCCTTTTCAACATCACACTGCATGACTTTTAGAGCAGCTCTGGTGCTTTTGTTGCTAGCATTAGAAGTTCGGTCCCCAAATGAAACACTCCTGTAGATTTCAGAAGAAATGTTGAGCCTTCCAAATAGTTAGAAGGAATGTAAATCAATCATGGAAATGTGCTGTGCAGAAAAAAAAAAAAAAAAAAAAACACTGAGTCTGAGTCCCAGCCTTCTACCCCCGCCAGTGAGGAGGGGAAGTTATGAACCAGGGAAGTCTTAAATTTCCTGCCATAGAGACTCAACCCGGTGGATGCACCAGATCAGCACAGCAGCCATCTGCAGAGAGGACGTTGTTACAGCTGGAGCTCCCTTGCGGCTCACGCTTTACAGATTCCCCGCATCTTTGCGGGCAGCTACCTGGTCCGGCTCCTCACACGAGCCATGGTGGCAGCTGCCCCGCTGACGGGCCCTGGGCTCGTCCTGCACCAGTCACGCTGATCCTCCCCGCGGCTCACTGCAAAGTGACCCACGAGCCCAAGGCCTCTCTGGGTAACGACCCACGGCTCAGAAGCAGCATTAGGGCCTTTCACAGTCGAGTGGGAAGATGAGGTTTCAGTCCTTGGACGTTACATAACTCTCGTGACAAGGAAAGCACACGGCAACAAGCAGCTGCTGCAGGCAGCCAGAAGGCATCAGAAAACGTTTCAGAGACCATTTCTGCTGCCGGTTCCACCGGGGTGAACCTGGAGCAAGTCCAGCGAAACAACACAACTTCCCCACTTTCAGGCCTACGTAATGGGCATCAGAATGAGGCCCAGCCAGCGTAAAAAACCCACAGCAGCCATTTGTTGTGAGCACATTCCCGGCTCCGCCAGCTCCGTCCCTCCTGCCCGGGAGACGGAGAGAGGAGTCAGCAAACCACAACACGGGGAGGAATGCGCTCCCGGCTGCTGTGGGACCCAGCCCCGGGAAGCAGCTGCTGCTCCCGCTGCCCTTCTCCCGGCTTCGCAGAGCTACCGCTCCACGGAGGGGAGAGGAGGCGGCGAGGATTCCTGGGGGTGGAAGGAAGTGATGCGAGCTGCAAGGCCCGACTTGGCCGGGCTTATTTTGGAAGGACTCCTTATTTTGGATGGACTCCTTTTTTTGGAAGGACTCGTTTTAAGTGAGCGGAGCTTCACATCAGTGCGAAGGCTGGTTCGCGTGTTGTCAGAGCCATGTCCGCCGGGATCTCAGGAAGTTCATGGCAGCTCAAGGGACAACAAGATGTGGGGCAGGCTGGAGCCCTCGCCGCAGCCGGCCTCTGGAGGCCGGAGAGGCCGAGCCGCCCGGCGCAGACCTACAGGGGTCACTTGCAGCCCGGTTACTTCAGCAGGCAGAAAACAGGGGTCTGTTCAAAGGAACCTGCCCCGGGACAGGTTCAATCGCGATTCAAAGCTAAACTCACTGAAGAACCCACGTGGATCAACAGGGTGCAACGCACACTACGCCCAGGGCACAGCAGTGACAGTTAATGCTCCACTGCTTTCCAGATAGTAAATATTTTTATTACCGCATGTAGCCAGAGAGAAGGCAGTAGGATCCAGAGCCTTTCCTCACTGCTGAATGAGAAAGTAGATGGTGAAAGCCTTAAAGGGGCTCCCTCTTTTACCCCTCTCCCACCACACACATATATTTATTTGCCTGTCTCTTACTGATACAGAAAGACTCGCAACCAAAGGCAGCAATTCCAAGGGTGATCCTGGAGCAAGAGGCAAGCTTGTTATTATAGTACATTATTATTTAAGAATTGTGGGATCATTTTGAGTGTGGTATCAGGGGAATACAATAACCACTGAAATTTTGGGGCCCTGTAAGTCTCTGAAGTCCCCCTTGACTAATGGTGTCCCAGTATAGAGCCCACTGCTCAGAAATAAGGAATTTACAGTTGTTATTTGGAGCAGCTCTTTGTGGCCACGACCACATTGTAGACAGCAGCATTCTTGCACATGGCTAATAATGGCTCTGCATTAAAAGCAAACCCTGGGGCATGTAGTTTGTTGTGGTTTCAGACAGGCATGCGCATGTTCATCCATCCCTCTGATGCCTTCTTCTGAGGCAGCAGAGCATTCAAAGTGACAAGAACCCTCCTCCCCGAAACAATGCTGCTTGCAAGCACCAAACGGACCTTCTGTGGGTGATTCATGCAGGCAAGGAAGGGTTTGTATTATCTGCTCCAAAGGCAACCAGAAACATGGTCCAAGTCAGCCATTCTGAGACTGTACTTGCTTCAAAGTATAAGTACATTAGTGGACATGACAAGGACAGGGGAATGGGAAGGCAAAGATAGAAAAGTCCTGAAGACTGGAATATAGATTGCTTTGTCCTAGACCAGCACCCTGAGCACAGGACTCACAGTCTGTGAATCAAAGAGCTTTTATGACCAAAATCCTCCTTTCAAAGATGGCTTTTCTCCTATAAAAGTGCTAACAAATTCTGCAGTGACACAACTGACTTTAGTAAGTCATCCCTCAAGCACTGCCCAGTGCTCAGCCTTGGGTCTGACCCATCTTGTGTTACAGCTCTTGCTACACACACAGCCACCAAAGGAGCACATTGCAAAGTGGGGACAAAAAGGCCAGAACAAACAAAGCCAGATCTCCTGGTAAAGCCATGAAGCTGCTCCCAGCAGCACCAGCCTGGCAGACCCCATCTCTGTGGCCAGATCCTGTTTGAGCAACCATCAGCCCTCAATACTCTTCACAAGGTACCACAGATTTCCAGATCCCCGAGCTGTGAATAACTCACAGGAGTCACTATCTCCCTGCTGCTCGAGATGAAAAGGTTTAAGCCTGCTCTGCCCCGTGCAGACTCACGTTGTGCCGCACGCCAGCGCCCAGCCTGCAAGCTCAGACACAAAAGTAACGAAGTTCTCAGTCACTGGGCGCTTGGGAATCCAAATCCAAGCTCAGTGAGAATCTTACGGGTTACTTCCTTGGCTCAAGTCCCAAATAAATCAGATTTAGTTACATGCATAAATAGACTGCAAATGACAAGCTGCCATAGCTTTTTCTTCCTCTGCTAGCTCTATGCATTTTCTGTCAAACAAGCACTACCCATTAGCTTTGTGCCATGTTTTATAAAGCTTTTTTTTTCTTGGGGTAGGAGGGGAAGGAAGATTGGTTTTCCTGAAACTTTTTTTTTCTGCCAAAAGACAAATCTGGCAGAATAATATCAGACAAAACACAAACAAATAAAAGCTGGTTCCAATAACATAGGTATGTCTGAAACTGAGTAAAAATTTGTTTGAAACATTCCAAAGAGTTCTACCTGGTTATAAAAAAAAATAAAGAAAAATAACAGCACTGGCTGCAATATAACCACAACAAAGAAAGATGGATAGGAAAAATCCCAATAGATCTTGTTTTGAAAACAGAAAAGATTATTGCTTGCAGGCATTTGCAGAATATGAAGAGGTGTCATGTAAGTGATGTAGTTAGGTTACAGGGGAGGAAAAAGGCAAAAAGAGGAAGGCAGGCACAGCCATTTTTAAAAACAGAAGCATAGCATAATTAATGCAATCTAATGAACAAGACTGCTGCTTTCATTCAGAGAGCGAATGGATCCTGGCAATCTCCAGAGGCAGTTTACCTGCATCAGATCCTAAACATCAGAATGAACCTACGCCTGGCTGCAGTAAATAGATATTCTTGCTACAGAAAAGAGACTTCATCAGTAGTACAGCCAGGAGTAAAAGATGAGGGTTTTCAAAAGCAGTGATGTTGGGTGACACACACGGGCAGCCACCTCGGCGAGCGATCTGCTTTCTCAGCACAGCAGCTGAGACTGTGAGATACCAAAGAATCCGGAGGTGAGGAATGCAGTGTAGTTACCTTGAAACGATAAAAGTGGTCCAGAGTAGCAGTTTCCAAAAGACTTTTAATTCTGATTGCTTGCTGGCCTGCACAAAGTAAAGGAGCAAGCTTCAACTCATTTCCCCCTTCCCTGCCAACAACTGACTCTTCGAGAGGAAGTTCAGACAGAAAAATGAACAGGCAGGAGATGGGACAGGGCGTCTGATCTCCCAGTAACCAGGGGCAGTTGTGCTCTTCCCTACCAATTCCTACTGGAGACCTTCGCCTCTGGACTGAGGTTCAGCAAGTTAAAAGAGGCAGCTGCAAAGCTGGAGCTGGGAGGCTCTGCTCACCACATCCACAGTCCTCTTCACGAGAGCTGCCCGGGGCAGGGATGCTCCTGGGAGCGCACAAGGAGAAGTAACAGAACTGGTGTGAGTGGCAATAGTGCTGCGGGCCCGAGAGGCATGAGCCTCCTGAGGAGCGCGCGCTAAAAGGTCAGGTGGAAGACGAGGAGGGGAGAAGGGGTAGGTAAGTCAGCCATACTTCCTGCCCCAAAAAATGAAAAAAAAGCAAAACTGTTATGAATCACGGCTGAACTGTTATGATCAGCCAGGGCCTTACATAAGACATTGGGACTGACATGGTCTGTCCTGCGGAAAAAAAGAAAAGAAAACATTTTCCCAGGGCTGTGCGACTCATTTTTACTCAAAATACAAATGATTTTTTAGCAAGCGACCCAGCAGGAAAAATGCAAAAATACTTTTGAGGATCTCAAATCCCTCTTTTTCCCCTCCCATCTCCCATCCTGCCACACAGTCCAAAAATAATCAAAGGAATTTCTTCTCATTTGGTGAATAAGAAATACAGATAGCTCTGCAGCTCAGTTCTGCCATGTCATCCATTGCCAGGAGCAGATATTCATGGTAGAGTTTGAAACGCTTTTAAAATACAGGCTTATAATTTTTGCACTGATAAACAATCAGAACGATGCTACCAGGCACTGCTATAATTAGAAAACACTAGGGGTCAGTCATCTTTTTGCTGTGCAAGTACATTTAAACATGATTACAAACAACAGCTGGATGTTAACAACAACCCTGGGATGAAAGGCAGATATTTACATACTCCAGCATGAAGATGTCACTGCAAGACCGGAATAAAGTCAGGCAATCAAAACCAGGGAAGCAACCAAAGCGAGTGAAAAATACTCAGCTGGCAGCTATATCAGCAGTTATGTTGAACCATAAGACTATACTTCTTTAAAGGAGAACAGGAGACCTTCGGCATCATGTGCGACCAGACCATACGCTCTCAGAGAGATTGCCCCCCCCAGTTCAGCAGCAAACAGAACACACTGCTGCATCAAGGCAATTTTGGAGTTTTCTTCCTCACACACAGCTTCAGGAGATTTGCTCGTTTAAGCGCTCCGAGAATGGCTCTAACGTGGCCAGACAATCCCAAGGAGGAGGGATTGTCTGGACACTCTCCCACCTGCACTGCTTTTCCCTCACACCCTGCCACCTTCTTGGATATCCAAGGCCTAGTTCCCCTGCTCTGATGCTCCCTCTCCCATGGAATTAATATTAAGAGCTGCAGTCAACCTCAGGAAGAGAAAAAAAATGGAAGAAGTCTGTGAGTTTATTATTCTAATTGCCAGCATATATATTATACCAATAACTTCAGCAGCAGCTGATCTTTTCCCTTCTGCTGCTGATGCCTGCAGGATTAGATCCCCACACACACTGCCTGGTAGAATAAAAAGGAAAGTCATCCCCCAGTAAAGTGATCGCAATAACACACAGTGCATGTGCACAAACAGAAAGGTTTGTTGCCATCTTCCAATTTACCTCCTACTGATGTGAGATCACATCTTTATATGGGGAAGCAAAGCAGGGAGGATTTAAAGTCCCTTTGGTTTACCCAGGCTGACTTTGCAGACAGGGCCTGTCACTGAGCTAAAGAGAGCGCTGCTGGGTCGTAGGACCAAAGCCTGCAGTTTGCCCAGAAGCAATACTTGAGCCCCAGCGCTATGAACCTGATTCCGACTGAGTGCATCTAACGTCACACCAGCAAGACACCAAAGAAGGGCAGCAATCCCCAAGACACCCTGTGGTGCCTGGCGCTGCCTTTTTTCTGGAGATTCTCCATGAGAAATTAGAGGCAGACCTCTTCCCAGATACGCATCAGCACAAATCCGGTTCTAAAATACGCATCCATGCTTTTCCAAACTTGATCAGCTGCTTCTAACTGGCTTCTTGCCTTCTGCTTATCAGGAATACCCTGACCCTTCTGAACGCAAAGGAGTTATGTGGGTCCTTCCAATGAACCATCCCAAGGTGGAGAGTCAACCCATTAACTCAGCGCTCCCTGCCACCAGAGAGCCTCCCTGTGCCATGCCAGATGTCACACAGAACACCGCCCCTGCCAGCAAGCACACCTAAGTGCCATCTGCACGCTGGTACAGCAGGAGAACAGCACGGGACCTATACAGATCATAAGATCTGGCACTCCAGCATTGCCCATACGAACTGTAATGCAATCAGTCTCATTGAGGACAAAAGCAGCTTTGCCACTGCATTGCTACTGCCTTCAGCAGGAACAAAGTGGAGTCTAAAAGCATCTAAAGAACCAAACAAATTCTACTGTAGCTCTCTTACTGGAGTTCCTCTTTAAGCCCCTTGGAGGTTTATAAAGACTCAGTTTGTGACTGAAGTCCAAGAATGTTCCCACTGCAGTCCTACTTCTAAGAGTAGCCTTTTACACTAACCATAATCAGGATTGGTCTGCAGTGAGGTCAATATGCAGAGTAGACAGTACCCAAACCAAGGTACTAGATCTCTTGCCAGCTTAAAAAAAAAAAAAAAATATATACCCACAATGCTGAAGAACTCACCACACAACTTCCTATTCCTTCATATATCAGTAACTTTGAGGAGACCATACTCCTCTCTGCCTGTTTTACCCAAACATGACACAAGCAATGACAGCAGTTGCCTCATTAAAACCGTTTGTGATCTACAGAAGTATCGTAAAAGTGCTGCGTTACAATTTCTGGAGGTACACAATGACATTTTAAATGTAGAAATCATACAGTAAAAAACAGATATTGTGGCACAGAAACAACACTTATCACCATCACCACTTATTCATTTTTACTGCAGACTTAATACAGGGAGCAGCCCTAACAGCAGTTTAGGTCAGGGCCAGGTATGAATGCGAGCACCTAACACGGGTCCCTTGCAGAGCTTCTTCTGTGCATGAAGGGGCCTTCACAAAGTTCTGACTGGAGACAAAGACAAACCAAAGCCACCACACAACGTGCATGGTCAGAAAGGCAGAATGCCTCAGGTCTCCTTCGAATCCTCGAGCTCTCAAAATAGGATGACCAGGAATGGCACTTTTTCTCCTTCTACTGGGAGGGAGGACACGGAGCCCTGTGCCAGGGGTTTGAATGCCTCACGCAGGCTGTGCGGTGCAGGGGGCCTGACGGAGCAGCAGCCCTCCCGGCTGGGACACGGGAGCAACGCAGGCCTATATCTGGCTTTGGGCAGGAGCAACAAAGAACAGGCTCAGTCTCTCATAATCCCATCTAATGCATTACCCAGGATATGTTGGATAACACCGTGATCGCACTGACCGCACGTGGGAGGCTAACAATTTCCTCAAGTTTAACCCCTGGTGGCCAGCCCAGGTTCAAGCACCAGGAAGACAAAAGTTTTGCCTTCTGAGAAATATTTGTGGCTCTACCAGTTTACCACGGACTTTGCTAACACTTGCTCTAACATGTCTACAAATGTGAGCTTAACCATGCCCTCAGGCCACATCTAGATTAGGGTAACACTGTTTTAAAAAGAATGAAAAAAAAAAAAAAAAAGGTGTTTGCCAACATATTTTAACAGACAGGTCTCAAGCACAGGTTTAGGCAATTCTGAAGAAGCTGATCAGAAACATCAGGTTTCCTAAAGCCTCGCAGTGAAACTGCAAAGCACCAAGCGTTGCATTCGGCCAGCGCAGCGCAAGCCTTGGCTGCACGAGCCCAGGGCCGGCACGAGCCCAGGCCGGGGCGCTTAGAGCCCGGCTTTACCGGCCTCCGGCCGCGCTGCCAGCCCGGCGGTCCCCGACGCCCCCCGCGGCGGCGCGAAGGCGGCGGCGGCGCCGCGTGTCGCGATGGGCACCGGGGGGCGACCTCGCTGCCGCGGCGAGGGGCACTGGAGGGTGAATAAGCGTTTGTAAATGTGACTGTCACTTACTTATCCAGGACGAAGTAGAGATCAAAGGCTCCGTGGCAGGAGCGCTGCTCTTCTCGCTCTTCCTCCTCCTCGGCCCGGGCGCAGCAGGCGAAGCTCGCGGCCGCCAGCAAGAAGCAGCACAAAAAAGCCGCTTTCTCCGCGCTGCGCCCGCAACTCGCCATTTTCCCCCCTTCCTTAAATCTTCCTCCTCCCCCAGTCTCTTCCTCTCCCGGCAGACTTTACAGCCCCCTCAGAAGCGCCAAGGAGGAGGGGGAAATATTGCCAAAAAAAAAAAAAAGAGAAAGACAAGCGCTGCCCGCGCGCGGCTCCCTGCTCAGCGCCGCAGGCTCCGGGCGGGCTCGGGGCGGGGGCAGCGCTCGGGGCCGGG